>JAHXMU010034377.1:0-16412 GCA_019455685.1 Philornis downsi | reverse complement strand
GCAAATGGTCAATGTGGATATGATGATGGTGGCAGTCTTAAGTCCTAACCTGGGAGAAATTGATGACTGTGGCATTCATTATATTGATCACTGGATTATGGGGGGGAGGGGGCATTTTTGGCCATTACTTTTTTTTACAATTAATAACTCAATTTTCTTCCTTCTATTTTTGATAGCTGCTTTTTGTTGCTGTGGTTGATTTTACTATAAAATGTTAACACAATAACCGTTTTGCTGCAAACGTGTTTTGCGGTTGTTATTTTTCGGTGTGTTGTTGTTATTATTGTTATTGTTATTTGGCTGAGTTTGTTGCTGTTGCTGTCTGTGTTGCACATCGCCTACATTTTTATGGCAAATTTGTTACTACTGACCTATAAATTGTTGAGTTTGTTATGCTGTTGCTGCAGTCTTGCAACAACAATTGACGACTGTTGCATTCATTTCTGTTTCTGTGTTTTTGTTTGATTGTCGATGTTTTGGGGTTCTATGTCTCGAGCATGTAGTTTAGCTTCCACCTCCCCGCTTAAAGTTGTTGTGTTTGTTGCATGCCACATTAGTTTCTTTTAGTCTCTTCCAGTTTTTACTGTTGGTCGAGTTACCAGCAAACAATTGATTCTTTTGTAGTTCTCTATGGGAAGAAAAACTATTGTAAATAAAATTGATTTCTTGTCGTTCGTGTATGGGGATAAATATCATACTAAGAGAATGCCACAATCTGGCATGATGAAAATGGCAGTGATCGATAGCTGCCCAAAGACAGCACAGAGGGAATGACCGAATTCATATGTCCCGTGGAAGTAGTTCGCCTTATCATCGACCAGAGAATTCGCATTATTCAATTGTTCTACGGAAATTGTTTCCCCTAAAATTTCTCCTCGAAATGTATGAGGTTAACTGTTTCTTCTTCTTAAGTAATGACTGGAATAGACATCCTTATCTTTTGTACGCCGCCCGTAGATTATAATTCAAAGCGCTTCGATCTTTTGCGCTTCTCCTCCAATTCGTCACACCAAGCTTCGACAGTACTTCAAAAGCCTGGCTCTTCCAATGGAGTTTCGGTCGCTCTCTTCTGCGCCGTCCATCGAGTTTGTTGTCGAAAACTTTCCGTGCCAGAGCATTTGGGTGCATCCGCACAATATGACCCAGTCAACGCAATCGTCGTATATTAATGCGTTTGACCACGTCGATATCGGCATATAGCTCATAGAGCTCATTGTTCATGCGACACCGATATTCTCTGTTAGCGATGATGGGTCCATATATTTTCCGGAGCATTTTACTCTTGAAAACTGCCACTACTGATTTATCTGCTTGCGCCATAATCCATGATTCTGCGCCATATAATAAGACAAGTAGAACCAATTCAACTCAAAACCGCCGATCTAGCAAGGTTGTCGGCTGTTAAATATTAGGTGCGCAACTAAGTTCCTGTTGATCGCCTACAGATGGCGCCAGCTGTAAGTGCTAGTCGATTCTGCCATAACCTAAATATCATGAGCCCAGTTTAGGCATATGGTAAACATATCGCCTCGACACAGTAGTGATTTTCTTTTGACGTCATATTCCGTTGGTTCTGTGAATATGTATGATTTTGTGCCAAATAGTCGTCATATGCGAGAATTATTGATTTTTTTCTTTCAATCGAAGAAAACGGAGGCTGAAGCTCATCGAGAACTCATCAAAACGTTTACGGAGATGCTGCTTTAAGTGAAACAACGTGTCGAGATTGGTTTCGTCACTTTATAGACGGTGATTTTGGTGTTGAAGACCATTCGCGTCAAGGAAGGCGAAAACCCTTCGAAGACACAGAATTGACGGCATTGCTTGATGGGGATCCGTGTCAAATGCAGATAGAATTTGTCTCAGTATTAGGAGTTATCCGTCAAGGCATTTCCAAGCGATTGCATGCTTTGGGAATGATTCGAAAGCAAGGAACTTGGCTATCTTATGAGTTGAAGCCAAGGAACGTTGAGCATCGTTTTTCGCCGGTGATCAACTACTTCAGCGACAAAAAAAGAAGGGATTTCTTCATCGTATTGCAACGGGTGATGGAAAATGGATTCATTACTGCCATTTAAAGAAAAGAAAGTCATGGGGGCTGTCCGGTCATACTTCTACGTCGTCGCCTCGGCCGAATATTCGCACTGCGAAGATTATGCTCTGTTTTTGGTAGGACGGATGGTCGGTGTTATTTATTACGAGCTGTTGAAACCAAGTGAAACCATCACTGGGGATCGGCATCGACTTCAATTAATGCGATTGAGCCGAGCTCTGTCCGAAAAACGCCCACAATACGCGGAGAGGCATGAAAAAGTGATTCTTCAGCATGACAATGCTCGGCCTCACATGGGCAAATGCGTTAAAACCTAACTGGAAACGCTGAAGTGGGAGGTCTTACCCCTTCCGCCATATTCTTTAGATATTGCGCCCTCCGATTATCACTTGTTTCGTTCGATGCCACACGGTCTGGCTGACCAGCAGTTCCACTTATATGACGAAATCAAGGATTGGTTAGATTTGTGCATATCCTAAAAAAGTGAGCAGCTTTACCGTGATGAAAAGCGAGCTTTGCCAGAAAGATGGGAAAAAGTAGTAGCTAGCGATGGGCAATACTTTCAATGAATCATTTGTAAGCATGTTTTCTTAATAAAGTTGCAAATTTATAAAAAAAAAACATCGATAACTTAATTGCGCACCTAATACCGGTCATCTGAAGTAATATTTATTTAGTGAAAGGTCTGCCATTTATGAATACGGATCGTTTAACAGCCGAAGAACGCGAAAAAGTGGTTCAATTTTACCACAAAAGTTGTTATTCAGACCTGGGGTTTCAATCGAACAAAATTTTCTTCAGCAATGACGCCCTTGTCTCACTCGGTGGTAACGTCAACAAGCAAAATTGTCATGCATATATGGGGCTTGGAGAACCCAGAAGTGATCGTTGAAAAGCCATTGCATCCAAATAAAGTGACAGTTTGGTTCGTATTATTGTCTTGTAGTGTCAGTGGGCCGTATTTTTTCGAAAACTGTCTCAAAAGGATCCACTGCTGCAACCAATCCAGAGGCAGTCATTTAAACGACATTGTATTTCGTATATAATGGCAAAGTCCAAACATTATAATGAAATAACAGTTTCATCGAAATCATAGCTTCATGTGTATTTTACTTAACTTTACTTTAAAACGAAAAATTCCATCCCATCCCATATATCCCATATATAAGAATGTATAAGAATATTAGGGAAAGTCGGTGTTATAGGAAATATCGGAATATCTTTCGAATGATATATTTACACCGAGTTGTTTTTTTTTTTCAATCTCTTCCCGAACAAATCATATTTGACCAAAATGGTATCAATACGACAATTCTCATTACTAACGTCCTAGGTTTGCAGCCAAGAATTATGAATCAAATAACTTATTTATACTTTGACCAACAAGGATATTCACGTGAATTCATTATCGTTTCGGTTGTAATATTGTAGATTTATTTGAAAGTGTATTAGAAGTTTCTAATTCAAATTCGAAACATTGACAGCCTGCCCAAAAAGTGGAAGTCATTCCATTAGAATAGTATTTTAATAGTTATCACAAATGTTATACTAGCGTATTATCCGCTTCTTTGAGAGCTCTTTTTAATTACACCAAAGGGACCGATGAAACTAAGCCGTTATAACCGGCAGTCGTTGTAAGAATATTAAACGTTTTTAGCATATTTTTAAAATTTCTAAAGCAGAAGCTTAAAATTGTATAAAATTATATTTAAAAATTTTGTTCGTTAATTGAACTTAAATTATGTGGATTCTATTTAAGAGAAAAAAATTTTCGTGAACAATTATCTATAAGGATTTCAATGCTTTAAAGGATCTGGGGAAAACGCAGATGAAAATGTGTCAAAAACAGCCCTCCTGTGGCAAAGCCCATGTTAAGTTCATCGATGGCTATATAATTTTTCACCATTTCTAGATTACGATTAGTGGATCCTATTAAATTCCCTGGATGTGTTTTTACTGGTTATTGACTCGTTTCCTCCTTGAAATGTGAGCTCAACTCCGCATTGATTCGGTTAGTCCACCAAAACATATTGAAACTGATATTTCGATATTAAGATCTCTCAACCGAAAGTATAATTTTATTTCTCAATCTATATCAGAGTAAAATTCTGGTTGTTACCTCTTCTAATCGCAGTTTAGTTTATTCGAATATTTGTATGCTGCTGCACGCTTTTATAACTATTTTAAAAAAATCTTATAAAAACTAAATTAAATTGTTACTACTAAGAAGTCGACAGGCGCGACGGTGGACCGGAGCCAAATGTTCGAAGGTTACACATCATTTGTTCGCGAAATGTAATCCGTGACTGTAATCCGCTACTGTAAATGTAATCCCTTCTTTAAGGGGACCGTAAAAGCTTCCGAAGATGCTAATTTATCTCTAAATAGAAAACAATACAGACAATATCACGACATAAAACAAAACTATGACGATGCATTTCCTCATTTCCAACACAAGTGGAAAAGAAGCGTTACGAATTTATGATTTTATTTTCCAATATGTCATACTAATATTTTATAGAATCTCAAAAAACTGAACCTTCCAACGGACATTTGGTTGCCCCCTTCCGTACCAATTATCTATCTATAATCTATCGGAGAATGCTGGAGGGAATGGTTTTTTATTGGACGGGGTTTTTAGTCCATCCGCACAACATCACCCAACCAGTGCAATCAATCTTGAGAAGACTGCAGCAACATTTCGTAATTTTCGACCAATGATGACAATTTCACCACCCGGCTTTGATGATTTTCATAATCATATTTTGTTCAATTTTCCTCGGTCCCATCTCTTAAGGTGATAGGTAGATAATCTGTAACCAGTCTTATTCATGAGGTTCAAAACGATGTTTTGTGGAATGTTTGCCTCCTGGGTAATCGAAAGAGTGCTTACATGATCGGACTTGACAATTTCCACTACTCTATTAGCATTTTCGGTAGTTGGCCTTCCAAAACGTAGTGCATTTTTGACATCAAAATTACCTGAACGGAATTAACATAACCCAAATTGCGCATGATTGGTCGGTTACAGTATCAGAACCACAAACGCCATTCAAATTTTTAATTGCCTGCCGTGCGTTTTGGTCTTTATTGAAGGAAACCCCTAAAATATTATCTCTTTGCTGATTTCCGTTTTTGAAGTACGAGCCAGGAGATCACAAAACCGTCTTACGCCTTTTATGGATACGAAATTGTATCTTTCTAACGCCATCTAGCGTAGTGTGATCGCATTTGCTAAAGCCATCTATAGGAAAAATAATGGACTTATTTTTACTATAACTTACATGACGTATGAGAAGCGGTCATTTTTGATATGCCCACTTATCTAAAGTTGGGCCGAAACATCGTTCACGTGACTATGGAACGCAAATATCACAAGTGGCAAATTAGGTCCAATACGAAATGTCCCAGCTTACGGTGAAAATACGCATGGTGGAATAGGGTAAAGAACCACATCAAAATGTGTTACGCAAATGTATTACGTATAAATGTATGGGCATTTCCATCTCCATTTGGCTTACAACAAAACGGTACTATAGAACAAATTCCACATTGATGTTATTTGACTTGAAAGAATTTTTGGCGTATATTAAAATTTACTCTTTCCTGCCTATTCGAAACTGTTTCCTGAAGGAAAGATGGCTCACGAATAGCCATTCTTATTGCCAAAATATGTGTTGAAAATATTCATAAAACGACCTAAATTTTCGTTTTAGTTGCCACTGTCCACAACCTCTTTTCGACAATTTCTATAAATCCAAAGTTTCCACACCCTGTTCAATCATGACAGCGACATTAAGAAAAACACGTTCGCCGTCGACAAGTCAGACGACAATTTCTTTAGAAATGTGTTAGAATAACGCCAAAGCGTCGTCTCGGGTCGTGCAATTTCGCTGGCAAAGAAACCTCCAAGAAATCGGGGAGAACACGGACAGAAAAGAAGAAACAGAGGTAGTGCTGAGGCGAAATGATGACTGGTATATAAAGCTTCCAGAGTTTCAATAATGATTGTCGTGGTCTATGGCTTTAGGCCAATAATAATTGCGCCACTTGGAAACACTCTTACACGCAACCATTGTTGTTGACTAAGACACAAAAATTGAAAATTGTCAATAAAAATCACAACTTCATTGACGGACGATGTCGTCAACAACGTTGAATCAACAGTAATAATAATGACGGCAGGTCTTCGTCATGATGATGATCTTCATAAGCCATGATCTTCATAGACCATCATGGTCTAAGTCTTTCATGGCTATGATGGTTTTAGCAGGTTTTTGTTCAATTCAATAGTTTTTTTTTCTCACTCGTGTGACTTTGATTCTTTCAGTGGATTTTTCGTTTATTTTGCTTTATAATCATTGTACTCACGCTCATTAGAAGCCAAATCATGATTCTCGAGTGCCGGTTGGCGGCTGATTGGTTGACACAGATACTTAGCACTTACCTGAAAGTAAAGAATAGAACAAAAAAAAAAATAAAATAGAATAGATCAATTTATGGAATTCAATAGAGATAATGAAGAACAGAACGAAAAAAAGAAGAATAAAGAAAAAAATCCTATAAAAATTGTTAATTAATTTACTTAGATATCGCGATGAAAGCCGTTAATTTGAAGAGAATTTTTCCTGGCTTATTGATTTAGTTCTTAAGTCGCAAAGTAAATATTTGACATTTTCAACGTTTGATGGACTTGAACAGAAACAAGTTACGTCGCTCTCTTCAGTATCTTCACAGAATCTTCTTATCTGGGTGGCTCATAATGACCAATTAAAAATTAGATGTAGTTTTAATTGCAATGTTGCATCTTTGGATGGGAACATCATACACAGTGGAGTGATTAAACCCAAAAACTATTAAACGAATAACCGGTTGAGTGACGGTTTATTTTATTTTTGGAACTGTCTAATTGCGACTAATTGTTTGTAAAATCTGTGGAGTTTCGCTTAAAAGATTTTTAAAAATTGTAATCATAAACATTGCGTTTTTATGAATGTGATGCCATTGCTGACGAGATACTTGGCATGCACCGTTTAGGATAAATGAAACCATTATCGAAAACCGGTTAAAATTAGTCTGTATGTTCAGAACCAGCTGACATGTTTTAGCTAGTAGAGTAAAGTTGTAGTTAAAAAAATAATCATTCAAGCAAACACATTTTTTATGCCAAATTGCTGCTTCTTCAAAATATACACAACATAATTTGTAAACAAAAATCTCAGGTTTTTTTATGTGTCCACCTATAGGAAAAAAAGTGCAACGCCCTGAAGGGAACAATTTAGATTCTACTCGCTAAAAATTGTGATGGCGAAAAAATTGTAATAGAACTAGAAGCACTAAACAATGCTAGTATTTACAAATACCCTACCAGGACACACCACAGTAAGGCAGAACTCTTTTACCACTGACAAAATTTTCAGGAATATACATAGCGAAAATCAAACGAGCTGATTATGATTTACTCTCTTGCTTATTTCGAAGCTGTAAAGTGAGATTGATTGTTTATGTAATGGATGATATCGAAACACCTCAAATGCCGTAAGAAATTCATCATTAAAGAAAGCATTTAAGCGGGTCATCTCAAATAAAAATCATGCCTTATATGATCAGATAAGAAAGCTAAAGGGTAATGCTAAAATAGCGTCCAGTTTTTTTCGAGCTCCTCAACCCGCTACAAAACACATTTTTCTATAAAATGTGCCATTTAAATTCACAATTTCAGTATACATGGATCGTGACGTCATTACTTTAGTGTTTCTTTGGTAAGAGAGTGGATAAGATATAGCAGTTACCGTTTCGCGCGATTAGTTTTGGGACTTTTTTTATTTTTCTATCAAAAGCCTCACTTAAATGCACAATTTTAGCATAATTTGATCGAGACGTCATTACTTTAGTGCTTCTTTGGTAAGCAAATGAGTAAGGTATAGCAGTTACCATTCCGCGCGATAAGTTTAGGACTCTACCTGCGTTTAGCATGGATCCCCATTAAGCAATACCGTCAATTCAGTGTCTTCGAAGGTCTTTCGTCTTCCTTCACGCAAACTTTCGTCAACACCAAAACCATCGTCTTTAAAGCGACGGAACTAATCTCGACATGTTGTTCCACTTAAAGCAACATCTCCGTAAACATTTTGAAGCTCTCAATGAACTTCAGTCGCCGTTTTCTTCGATTGAAAGAAGAAAATCAATACTTCCCGCATATGACGATTATTTGGTACAAAATCATACATATTCACACAGCCAAAAGAATATGACGTCAAAAGAAAATCACTATTGTGTCGGGGCGGTCGGGGTTTACTTTATGCCCAAGCTGGGCTCATGACCTTTAGGTTATGGCAGAATCGACTAGCAATTTCAGCTGGCTCCATCTATTAACAAACCGCGGAAATTTGGCGGTTCGAAAGCCTCTTCGAACACAAAAGTACAAATATATATATAACATGTGATCTCTTATATATATGTATATCCATATATACGGAGATAATAATGAGGGTACTTGCAGTGATCATAACAGGTACAATTTTTAACAAATGGTTATTTGGATACGTTGATGATGTTGATATCATTGATTGAAAACTGGTATGTGTTCCTGCAGCCTTCTCAGGCAATGAAAAAGAGTTAGTAAAAGTGAGTTTAGCTACAAACGATTACAAAATCAAGCTATATGTTTGGAGGAACAACGAGAATACTCATTGACAACTATAAATTTAGAATGTCGAATGATGTTCTTTGCAACAGCTATAGCGTCAATAAAGATAATAAAGTCGTCTTGGAAATTAGGAAGATTGTCAGCACATGTTCATCCGATTATATCAATAGTCAAGTCACTGCATATTTACAGTTGGTTGGTACAGTTAGATTTCCTTTTGGTCGACAGAGGCTTATATTAAATTGCTTCCTTAGCCCGTGTTACAACATGTAATTGCAAAGAAATGCTATTATGCCGTCTTATGACACAGGCGGATGAATCAGTGCTGGTAGCTTTCAAGAGAAAAATACTCCGGAAAATATTTAGACTCATCATTGTCGACGAAAGGTATCGGCGTCGTGTGAGCCATGAGCTCTATGAAATATAGGCGGAGTATCCTAAAATACAGAGATTACGTTGGTTGGGTCATGTTGAGCTAACGGATCCATAGACTCCAGCGCGAAAAGTTTTCGACAATGAGGTCGATGTGCGGCGTAGAGGAGAGTGACCAAAACTCATTTGGAAAGACCTGATTTTCGAAATACTATCAAAACGTGATGTGATGGAAAAGAGAAAAAGCGTAGAAGACCGAAGCGCTTGGAATTATTTTCTAGGTGAAGCGCAAAATGGATAACAACATTGGTACTACATAAACAAAGTGTTGATATAATAATAGAACAACATTTTATGACTACCTCCGAAAACGAAGAGGTAATGGTCTGAAAAAGAATGCTATCTATCTATGATGTTTAAGTAAGATATCGGTTGTAGGGAAATCAACTATTTTGAAATTACAGTAAGTCCATTTTTATGAGATTATTGACGTTTTGCCAGTTTTGAAATCAATTTGAACAGATCCACATCTACGCTATATTATTTTAACACATGATGTTTTCTCTTAATTACAAATCTTCATTATAAATTCAGTAAATATTTTCAAATCAATTCTCAAAACGGATTCATGTTACTTACAAAATAAGTGTTCAATTACTGATGTCGATTTTGCTGCATCTTTCGAAACAATTTTTCGAAAATAAACTTGATTTTTTTCTGCGGATCATTTAGAGGTCAAAATTCAAACTGAGCAATAGAATAAATTAGTTTAGATAATTTTCTCATTTGAGTTAGTCTAAAAGACTAGAATGAGTGTAATCCCACTGAATGTGAGAAGCTCTCCCATGCCTCATTCATATAATGAAAGGGAATTTCTATTTTTTTTTTTGAAATTTTAATTCAATATATTCTCGTATCACATTAATTTTAGTATTATTATCAATTTTCCGAATTTTAATTTATTTACATCTAGCTCATTTGATTTGATTTGGAATGAAACTGGTTGTATTAAAATACAATTAAGTGATTAAAAAAGTAGCTAAAAAGAAATGCCATAAACTTGGTCAAATAACTTTCAAAGGTTATCAACATCAACACCCTAATTCCATTGCTTACGTTGCCATAGCCTACAAAAAGAAATAAATGAGCCGGTCATTCCGATCATATATAGTTAACAGTTAATTTTCTTCTTATACACATTTCAAAAAGTAGGTAATAAATTAAAAATCTCCTTTATTCAAAAATAGAAACAACTCAAACGCACCAAACTCTCTTGCTTTCCAATGCCAGCATAAATTTGCATAATTATAGATCGTTGTTGGAAGGCCCAGAACGAAATATAACAAAAAAGTTTGTATCGAAGAGATCTGAAAAAAATGCGATGTTAAATGGATAAGAAGAGGAAACCATCATGGTTAAGATTCAGATACTAAACAACAATGAAAACTAGCATTTTTCTTTTATTACCTCAGGAGAATAAGTAAGAGAAGAATTGGTTGGAAAAAAAAACAAAAACAATGTCTGATAAAATATTCAAACGCATTCTCCATCGCCACCATCCTTAGCGCGACCAGTTGCCGCCACCATGAATATTATAAGCACATCTTCTCTAGGAAGATGGAGGAAACGCGTTGGTAAATTCTCGCCTGAGGCGCTTGAAAAGCTGAAAATATTCATTTAGATTTCCTCATCTCAAATAGAAGGGACAGGCAACAATGTGAGAGCAAAAGATGAGTGAATGGTCGTAACAATCAAATGATACGATATGATGCAAGGATACACCGAAAACGAGTAGAGCAACATCCGCCTTACAGTTTACACACTATTCTGCAGAAATTGTTACATAGACGCCTCTACAGGGAAAGTTAGCCAGATATTTTTCTATAGAAAAGTGCCTTCTTCAGATACTTATCACAGTGGAACTGACAGGCGCAAGACAAGGCACTATTTGCTGGAAAATAATTGCCTTTTCCATACATGAAAGCGATAATAATTTTCTTTTATAAATATGTATTCGGAAAATGTCTTCTCATACATTTTTTATACAAATACCCCCTTTTTACTTTATCTCTATTGGGAGGTCGTCGTAATACATAATTTCTATTAAGGCAACCGCAAATCCGGTTGTGTCAATCATCACTATTATACAAAATTAATGCGGTTAACACAGCAAAATTTTCATAGCAAATTCCATAGAAAAATCGGTAACTGAACCGAATATAGTATATCAAATTCGGCCGGGCACAACATATTGGAAGGCCGTCACAGCCCATAATTTTTATTGAGGTAAACGCAAATCCGGTTGTGTCAACCATCGCAATTATACACAATTAATGCGGTGAACGCAACCAGATTTTCATAGAAAATTCCATAGAAAATTCGGTAATTGAACCATATAAATATCAAATTCGGTTGGACACAACATACTGGGAGGTCGTCACAGCTCATCATTTTTATTGAAGCAAACGCAAATCCGGTTGTGTCAACCATCACAATTATACAATATTAATGCGGTTATAGCAACAAAATTTTCATAGAAAATTCGGTAAAATCAAATAAACATCGAATTTGGTTGGACACAACATATTGGGAGGTCGTCACAGCTCATCATTTTTATTGAGGCAAATGCAAATCCGGTTGTGTCAATCATCCCATTATACAAAATTAATGCGGTTAACGCAAAAAAAATTTCATAGCAAATTCCATAGAAAATCGGTGACAGTACCGAATAAATATCAAATTTAGTCGGACACAACATATTGTTAGGTCGTCACAGCCCATAATTTTTATGGAGGCAAAGGCAAATCCAGTTGTGTCAATCATCACCATTATATAAAAATAATGCGGTTATAGCAACAAAATTTTCATAGAAAATTTCATAGGAAATTCGGTAATTGAACCGAATATATGTCGAGTTCGGTTGGGCACATCAATTTGGGAGGTCGTTACAGCATATAATTTTCATTGAGGCAAACGGAAATCCGGTTGTTGCAATAATCACAATTATACAACAACAAAATGTTCTCTAAAAATTTCAGAGAAAATTCGGCAATAGAACCGAATAAATATCAAATTCGGTTGGCCATAACATATTCATCATTAGCAAAGCACGGATAGAGTAAATCAAAGAAATTTTTGCAGGATTTCGCTGCCATTTTTAAAATGGCAAAGAAATTCAAACACATTTTTTAACAATAAAAACAGAAATTACCAATTCGTGCTGTCAGAAGAATTGAGCAAAAAACTCATATGTTTCGTTTAAAGTAAAATATGAAGCTATTTTTCAAATTAGAATATGAAATTGCAATGAAAACAACATGTAGATAATTAGAAGCTTTACAAATTGAATAAACTATTCATGAATGTTGTACGATAGAGAAATGGTATGACAAATATGGTACGACTTAACGGTCATGGGATACAATTAAACGTACTTTTACGCTTTGCGATTACATCGAAAAGCGTTATTTGCAGCAACTTACTACAGCAACAACTTACTGCCTAATCTAATTGGACTGTTACCGAAATGAAAATAAATTCGAAAATAGTTTCAATTTGTTTCATTGCCTACAATCTAAATCAAAAATATATAAAATTTGTATTCAGATTCGGACAACCGAATCAAAATGGTATTGAATGTTGTTTCTGTTTCACACTCCCAACACAAAATTACAAGCAATTTTTGATTTTGTTTCTTACACCCGAAACGAAGGTAGAAACAATTTTGATTCGATTTCATTTTATGAAACATTTTATTTGTATTTCTTAAAAATATTTCCAATTAAAAAAAAAGAACAACAGATAAAATACTTGAGTAGCTGTGGAAATATCTGAGCACCCGATGTCGTAAATACAAAAAATAAATTGTTAGCTATCGCAGTTTGGCGCCAGCCATTTTCTATTCTAAAAAAAAAACGAGACCACATTTGGTGTCAGTTCTAATTCAGACTAAGTAACGGAACCGTATAAAACTAAACTTTTATTTCGGGTTTTAGAATCAACATATCTGTTTCATTATTTTTTAATAGAAAAATATAATCAATGTAGGTTTTTAATTTCGTTTCAATTAAGAAACGAAAGTGAGTTGTTGTTTCGCATATGAATTGGAAACAAACTTTCTTATGTATTTTAAATAAGTTTACAATATCCTACATGAAACGAAAATGCAAGTTCGTGATAGTCCTTGTTTGAAACCAATGTAAGGGAAAATTCTGTTAAAATTAATAAAAATTTAAAAAAATTGAAATTCTGCTGCCCTGACAAAATTCGATGAATACAACCGAATTGCCGGTTGCTTCAACATCATATACGATGTTTTCAGAGTGTATTTATGAAAAAAGAGTACAGATATTCCTCAGAACTTTTCTCTCCTCTACATGCAAAGAAACTTCTTTATATGAAAAGAGACTTTTGGCAAACTTTTCTCTATATGAGAGAATAGATTTGTCATCTTTGTCTTATCTTCCCAGAACAGTTTTTCCATATGCAAGGCCACTTTTCTCTACATGTTTCTTTAACAAACTTGAGTTCATGTGTTCTCGGATAATTTGCTTTACATGGTTGGCGTCTCTTGAGATACGAGTATATTTCCAAATGAAAAGTTCCTTGTTGGTCAATTCTCCTTAGGGACATTAACACGTGAAACGCAACTCCCAACGGATTTCTCACATTTGTAGTTCAGTGTCAGGGAGTCTCCAAGTATACAGTAAATGTGCAATATTGACTATCAAACAACGTTGTCTAACAATAAATAGAAGGAATACTGATAGCCTTGGGAGATTCATGAATTGTTTGCTTCAACAAGAGTTAATATGAGCATCTGCTGACAGATGCGATGAGCAAAGAAAAGACAACAATTGCTTGGAAAATAAATAGATTACTTCGCTTGCGAATGTGGAATATTTCTTCAAAACTTCCAATATTTTCACTAACATTGAGGTATTCAATATAATATATATTGAGAATATAGAGAATATATATTTAATACTCATTAAATTTTCAGTATTAAGTATGATTGTTAATATTTGGAACACTTGAAATATTTGCAATGATTTTTTTTTTCGAATTCGAAATGCATTTTATACTTCAAATGTTGTGAAGATCACATATATTTGCAAAATTTTGAATATTCCAAAATATTTTGTAAAGTTTGTATGTTTTGCGTATTTTGAATACGCAATTAAAGTAAAATTTAAATTCTAAATATTAAATATAATGTATTAAATGAACACTCAGCGAAATTCAATTAAAGGCAACATTTTTGCAGATAAAACTGGATTTTCGAATAACAGAACTTTCTATCATACATAAAAATTTACAATTAGTTTTATCGCCAATATAAGTGAATTTTGTGAATTTTTGTAATTTTTGGTGCGAAATTCAATTAAAGGCATTCGTTTTAAATCGTCCAATGAGGCCAATTAAGGAGTTGATATGTGTTTTTTTTTTTGTAATTACATTTATTTAACATACTTTTTTTAACGTTTAGTTTTGTAAAACCAGTGGTTTCAAATGGGTAAAGCAAAGACGCTGACCAGCGAAGAAGGCACTCAAGTCCTTCCATACAAGGATATCGGATGGTCTAACCGAAAAATTGCCCATAAACTGAAACTGCTAATGCTAATAATGTAGTAAAACGGAAGGAAAATTACAACAAAAATAGATAAAATTTTAATAATCAGAAAGCGCCACCACAAGATGAAGCCGCTATTGTACGCGCAGGATTTAAAAAACATTCAACGGCTTTAAAAAATGTATCATAATTAAACCTATTAAGACCTATCAAGAATATTTCGAATGTTTTGCTTATCTGAAATATCTTGAACACCCTGAATAACATAACTTAACAAAAAAAAAAAATCCTTGGCATCTTATGAATGAAATATGGGGGAGCTTCTCACATTCAGTGAGGTTACTAGAATTCTATTTGTAAGCTCATTCAGCAGGACCTATAGTTTAACGACCATTCCAAACGTTGCAGTTTGAGAAGCATTTACAAGACTTGTCGATCACTCGGCTAATCGAAATGTTCGCCGGGCACAACGAGGTAACCGCTGCTCAAATACTGATCGGTGGTTATGTCTGGGATTCAACTAGCGATCATGCGAACGATAGCCGCACATTGGTCGATCTTGAGTATCGGAGTTTTTTTTTTTTTGTTTTGAATATTTTAAATATATCTAAAATTTATAACATTTCCAGTTGAATAGTTTGAATTTTCTTATATTTTTCAAGTATTTCGAATATCCTTGAACATTTAGAACATGTAGACTATTTTAAATATTTCGAATAATTGGTTTAATTGGAGTTACTTGCGAACCTTTTTGTGAATGAATTTGGTTATAGTTTGGATGTTAGGTATCGGATTGAAAGACAGTTATTTACTTTTAATAATTTGTTGAAATCTCTAAACAAAAAAAAGCTAATGTTACAAATATATTGAATAATATGGATATATTAAATATATTGAATATTTTGAATATGTGGAATATTTAATCCCATATATAAGTATATACGAATATAATTCTAAATATTACAAATATCCAAAATGTTGAAATGTTAAAGTGTCAAATTTCAAAAATTGCAAAAAATGCGGCATGAACTAGAAAGAAAACTTCTGTCAATATAACTAAGTTACATCTTGGTAGCAACATTCATCAACCAGCTTGTATTAAATTTTGAAAAATTTCAAGTATTATATCACTGATTTAAAAAGGATTATCTTCCAGCATAGAAATAGAGCGAAAACTTCTGTCAATATCATTAAGTTACATCTTGGTAGCAACATTCATCAACCAGATTGTATTAAATTTTGAATAATTTCAAGTATTATATCACAGATTTAAAAACGATTGTCTTTCAGTATAGAACCAGGGAGAAAACTTCTGTTAATATAATTAAGTTACATCTTAGTAGCAACATTCATCAACCAGCTTGCATTAAATTTTGAAAAATATCAAATATTACTTCACAGATTTAAAAAGGATTCTCTTTCAGTATAGATGTAGGAAGAAAACTTCTGTCAATATAATTAAACTACACCTTGGTATCAATATTCATCAACCAGCGTGTATTAAATTTTGAAAAATTTCACGTATTATATCACAGATTTAAAAAGGGTTCTCTTTCAGTATAGATGTAGGAAGAATACTTCTATCAATATTATTAAGTTACATATTGGTAGCAGCATTCATCAACCAGCTTGTATTAAATTTTGAAAAATTTCAAGTATTATATCACAGATTTAAAAAGGATTGTCTTTCAGTATAGAACTAGAAAGAAAACTACTGAAAATATAATTAAGTTACATCTTGGTAGCAACATTCATCAACCAGCTTG
>JAHXMU010034376.1:0-16328 GCA_019455685.1 Philornis downsi | reverse complement strand
GCAAATGGTCAATGTGGATATGATGATGGTGGCAGTCTTAAGTCCTAGCCTGGGAGAAATTGATGACTGTGGCATTCATTATATTGATCACTGGATTATGGGGGGGGAGGGGGCATTTTTGGCCATTACTTTTTTTTACAATTAATAACTCAATTTTCTTCCTTCTATTTTTGATAGCTGCTTTTTGTTGCTGTGGTTGATTTTACTATAAAATGTTAACACAATAACCGTTTTGCTGCAAACGTGTTTTGTGGTTGTTATTTTTCGGTGTGTTGTTGTTATTATTGTTATTGTTATTTGGCTGAGTTTGTTGCTGTTGCTGTCTGTGTTGCACATCGCCTACATTTTTATGGCAAATTTGTTACTACTGACCTATAAATTGTTGAGTTTGTTATGCTGTTGCTGCAGTCTTGCAACAACAATTGACGACTGTTGCATTCATTTATGTTTCTGTGTTTTTGTTTGATTGTCGATGTTTTGGGGTTCTATGTCTCGAGCATGTAGTTTAGCTTCCACCTCCCCGCTTAAAGCTGTTGTGTTTGTTGCATGCCACATTAGTTTCTTTTAGTCTCTTCCAGTTTTTACTGTTGGTCGAGTTGCCAGCAAACAATTGATTCTTTTGTAGTTCTCAATGGGAAGAAAAACTATTGTAAATAAAATTGATTTCTTGTCGTTCGTGTATGGGGATAAATATCATACTAAGAGAATGCCACAATCTGGCATGATGAAAATGGTAGTGATCGATAGCTGCCCAAAGACAGCACAGAGGGAATGACCGAATTCAGATGTCCCGTGGAAGTAGTTCGCCTTACCATCGACCAGGGAATTCGTATTATTCAATTGTTCTACGGAAATTGTTTCCCCTAAAATTTCTCCTCGAAATATATAAGGTTATCTGTTTCTTCTTCTTATGTAATGACTGGAATAGACATCCTTAACTATAGTACGCCGTAGATTATAATTCGAAGCTCTTCGATCTTTTGCGCTTCTCCTCCAATTCGTCCCACCAAGCTTCGACAGTACTTCAAAAGCCTGGCCCTTCCAATGGAGTTTTGGTCGCTTTCTTCTGCGCCGTCCATCGAGTTTGTTGTCGAAAACTTTCCGTGCCAGAGCATTTGGGTGCATCCGCACAATATGACCCAGTCAACGCAATCGTCGTATATTAATGCGTTTGACCACGTCGATATCGGCATATGGCTCATAGAGCTCATTGTTCATGCGACACCGATATTCTCTGTTAGCGATGATGGGTCCATATATTTTCCGGAGCATTTTACTCTTGAAAACTGCCACTACTGATTTATCTGCTTGCGCCATAACCCATGATTCTGCGCCATATAACAAGACAAGTAGAACCAATTCAACTCAAAACCGCCGATCTAGCAAGGCTGTCGGCTGTTAAATATTAGGTGCGCAACTAAGTTCCCGCTGATCGCCTATAGATGGCGCCAGCTGTAAGTGTTAATCGATTCTGCCATAACCTAAATATCATAAGCTCAGCTTAGGCATATGGTAAACATACCGCCTCGACACAATAGTGATTTTCTTTTGAAGTCATATTGCTTTGGTTGTGTGAATATTGTATGATTTTGTGCCAAATAGTCGTCATATGCGAGAATTATTGATTTTTTTCTTTCAATCGAAGAAACGGAGATGCTGCTTTAAGTGAAACAACGTGTCGAGATTGGTTTCGTCACTTTATAGACGGTGATTTTGGTGTTGAAGACCGTTCGCGTCAAGGAAGGCGAAAACCCTTCGAAGACACTGAATTGACGGCATTGCTTGATGGGGATCCGTGTCAAATGCAGATAGAGTTTGCCTCAGTATTAGGAGTTATCCGTCAAGGCATTTCGAAGCGATTGCATGCTTTGGGAATGATTCGAAAACAAGGAACTTGGCTATCTTATGAGTTGAAGTCAAGGAACGTTGAGCATCGTTTTTCGCCGGTGATCAACTACTTCAGCGACAAAAAAAGAAGGGATTTTTTCATCGTATTGTAACGGATGATGAAAAATGGATTCATTACTGCCATTTAAAGAAAAGAAAGTCATGGGGGCTGTCCGGTCATACTTCTACGTCGTCGCCTCGGCCGAATATTCGCACTGCGAAGATTATGCTCTGTTTTTGGTGGGACGGATGGTCGGTGTTATTTATTACGAGCTGTTGAAACCAAGTGAAACCATCACTGGGGATCGGCATCGAATTCAATTAATGCGATTGAGCCGAGCTCTGTCCGAAAAACGCCCACAATACGCGGAGAGGCATGAAAAAGTGATTCTTCAGCATGACAATGCTCGGCCTTACATGGGCAAATGCGTTAAAACCTAACTGGAAACGCTGAAGTGGGAGGTCTTACCCCTTCCGCCATATTCTTTAGATATTGCGCCCTCCGATTATCACTTGTTTCGTTCGATGCCACACGGTCTGGCTGACCAGCAGTTCCACTTATATGACGAAATCAAGGATTGGTTAGATTTGTGCATATCCTAAAAAAGTGAGCAGCTTTACCGTGATGAAAAGCGAGCTTTGCCAGAAAGATGGGAAAAAGTAGCAGCTAGCGATGGGCAATACTTTCAATGAATCATTTGTAAGGATGTTTTCTTAATAAAGTTGCAAATTTATAAAAAAAAACATCGATAACTTAGTTGCGCACCTAATACCGGTCATCTGAAGTAATATTTATTTAGTGAAAGGTCTGCCATTTATGAATATGGATAGTTTAACAGCCGAAGAACGCGAAAAAGTAGTTCATTTTACCACAAAAGTGGTTATTCAGACGTGGGCTTTCAATCGAACAAAATTTTCTTTAGCAATGACGTCCTTATCTCACTCGGTGATAACGTACGTCAACAAGCAAAAATGTCATGCATATATAGGGCTCGGAGAACCCAGAAGTGATCGTTAAAAAACCATTGCATCCAAATAAAGTGACAGTTTGGTTCGTATTATTGTCTTGTAATATCAGTGGGCCGTATTTTTTCGAAAACTGTCTCAAAAGGATCTACTGCTGCAACCAGTCCAGAGGCGGTCATTTAAATGACATTGTATTTCGTACATAATGGCAAAGTCCAAACATTATAATGAAATAACAGTTTCATCGAAATCATAGCTTTATGTGTGTTTTACTTAACTTTACTATAAACGAAAAATGGATAATACCATATATATGAATGTATAAGAATATTAGAGAAAGTCGGTCGGTTCAAGGAAACATCGGAATATCTTTCGAATGATATATTTACATCGAGTTGTTTTTATTCAATCTCTTCAAGAACAAATCATATTTGACCAAAATGGTATCAATACGGCAATTCTCATTACTAACGTCCTAGGTTTGCAGCCAAGAATTATGAATCAAATAACTTATTTATACTTTGACCAACAAGGATATTCACGTGAATTCATTATCGTTTCGGTTGTAATATTGTAGATTTATTTGAAAGTGTATTAGAAGTTTCTAATTCAAATTCGAAACATTGACAGCCTGCCCAAAAAGTGGAAGTCATTCCATTAGAATAGTATTTTAATAGTTATCACAAATGTTATACTAGCGTATTATCCGCTTCTTTGAGAGCTCTTTTTAATTACACCAAAGGGACCGATGAAACTAAGCCGTTATAACCGGCAGTCGTTGTAAGAATATTAAACGTTTTTAGCATATTTTTAAAATTTCTAAAGCAGAAGCTTAAAATTGTATAAAATTATATTTAAAAATTTTGTTCGTTAATTGAACTTAAATTATGTGGATTCTATTTAAGAGAAAAAAATTTTCGTGAACAATTATCTATAAGGATTTCAATGCTTTAAAGGATCTGGGGAAAACGCAGATGAAAATGTGTCAAAAACAGCCCTCCTGTGGCAAAGCCCATGTTAAGTTCATCGATGGCTATATAATTTTTCACCATTTCTAGATTACGATTAGTGGATCCTATTAAATTCCCTGGATGTGTTTTTACTGGTTATTGATTCGTTTCCTCCTTGAAATGTGAGCTCAACTCCGCATTGATTCGGTTAGTTCACCAAAACATATTGAAACTGATATTTCGATATTAAGATCTCTCAACCGAAAGTATAATTTTATTTCTCAATCTATATCAGAGTAAAATTCTGGTTGTTACCTCTTCTAATCGCAGTTTAGTTTATTCGAATATTTGTATGCTGCTGCACGCTTTTATAACTATTTTAAAAAAATCTTATAAAAACTAAATTAAATTGTTACTACTAAGAAGTCGACAGGCGCGACGGTGGACCGGAGCCAAATGTTCGAAGGTTACACATCATTTGTTCGCGAAATGTAATCCGTGACTTTAATCCGCTACTGTAAATGTAATCCCTTCTTTAGGGGGACCGCAAAAGCTTCCGAAGATGTTAATTTAACTCTTAATAGAAAACAATACAGACAATATCACGTAATAAAACAAAACTATGACGATGCATTTCCTCATTTCCAACACAAGTGGAAAAGAAGCGCTACGAATTTATGCTTTTATTTTCCAATATGTCATACTAATATTTTATAGAATCTCAAAAAACTGAACCTTCCAACGGACATTTGGTTGCCCCCTTCCGTACCAATTATCTATCTATAATATATCGGAGAATGCTGGAGGGAATGGTTTTTTATTGGACGGGGTTTTTAGTCCATCCGCACAACATCACCCAACCAGTGCAATCAATCTTGAGAAGACTGCAGCAACATTTCGTAATTTTTGACCAATGATGACAATTTCACCACCCGGCTTTGATGATTTTCATAATCATATTTTGTTCAATTTTCCTCGGTCCCATCTCTTAAGGTGATAGGTAGATAATCTGTAACCAGTCTTATTCATGAGGTTCAAAACGATGTTTTGTGGAACGTTTGCCTCCTGGGTAATCGAAAGAGTGCTTACATGATCGGACTTGACAATTTCCACTATTCTATTAGCATTTTCGGTAGTTGGCCTTCCAGGACGTAGTGCATTTTTGACATCAAAATTACCTGAACGGAATTAACATAACCCAAATTGCGCATGATTGGTCGGTTACAGTATCAGAACCACAAACGCCATTCAAATTTTTAATTGCCTGCAGTGCGTTTTGGTCTTTATTGAAGGAAACCCCTAAAATATTATCTCTTTGCTGATTTCCGTTTTTGAAGTACGCTCAAACAATACCGAGCCAGGAGATCACAAAACCGTCTTACGCCTTTTATGGATACGAAATTGTATCTTTCTAACGCCATCTAGCGTAGTGTGATCGCATTTGCTAAAGCCATCTATAGGAAAAATAATGGACTTATTTTTACTATAACCTACATGACGTATGAGAAGCGGTCATTTTTGATATGCCCACTTATCTAAAGTTGGGCCGAAACATCGTTCACGTGACTATGGAACGCAAATATCACAAGTGGCAAATTAGGTCCAATACGAAATGTCCCAGCTAACGGTGGAAATACGCACGGTGGAATAGGGTGAAGAACCACATCAAAATGTGTTACGCAAATGTATGGGCATTTCCATCTCCATTTGGCTTACAACAAAACGGTACTATAGAACAAATTCCACATTGATGTTATTTGACTTGAAAGAATTTTTGGCGTATATTCAAAACTGTTTCCTGAAGGAAACATGGCTCACGAATAGCCATTCTTATTGCCAAAATATGTGTTGAAAATATTCATAAAACGACCTAAATTTTCGTTTTAGTTGCCACACTGTCCACAACCTCTTCTCGACAATTTCTATAAATCCAAAGTTTCCACACCCTGTTCAATCATGACAGCAACATTAAGAAAAACACGTTCGCCGTCGACAAGTCAGACGACAATTTCTTTAGAAATGTGTTAGAATAACGCCAAAGCGTCGTCTCGGGTCGTGCAATTTCGCTGGCAAAGAAACCTCCAAGAAATCGGGGAGAACACGGACAGAAAAGAAGAAACAGAGGTAGTGCTGAGGCGAAATGATGACTGGTATATAAAGCTTCCAGAGTTTCAATAATGATTGTCGTGGTCTATGGCTTTAGGCCAATAATAATTGCGCCACTTGGAAACACTCTTACACGCAACCATTGTTGTTGGCTAAGACACAAAAATTGAAAATTGTCAATAAAAAACACAACTTCATTGACGGACGATGTCGTCAACAACGTTGAATCAACAGTAATAATAATGACGGCAGGTCTTCGTCATGATGATGATCTTCATAAGCCATGATCTTCATAGACCATCATGGTCTAAGTCTTTCATGGCTATGATGGTTTTAGCAGGTTTTTGTTCAATTCAATAGTTTTTTTTTTTCTCACTCGTGTGACTTTGATTCTTTCAGTGGATTTTTCGTTTATTTTGCTTTATAATCATTGTACTCACGCTCATTAGAAGCCAAATCATGATTCTCGAGTGCCGGTTGGCGGCTGATTGGTTGACACAGATACTTAGCACTTACCTGAAAGTAAAGAATAGAACAAAAAAAAAAAAATAAATAAAATAGAATAGATCAATTTATGGAATTCAATAGAGATAATGAAGAACAGAACGAAAAAAAGAAGAAGAAAGAAAAAAATCCTATAAAAATTGTTAATTAATTTACTTAGATATCGCGATGAAAGACGTTAATTTGATGAGAGTTTTTCCTGGCTTATTGATTTAGTTCTTAAGTCGCAAAGTAAATATTTGACATTTTCAACGTTTGATGGACTTGAACAGAAACAAGTTACGTCGCTCTCTTCAGTTTCTTCACAGAATCTTCTTATCTGGGTGGCTCATAATGACCAATTAAAAATTAGATGTAGTTTTAATTGCAATGTTGCATCTTTGGATGGGAACATACACAGTGGAGTGATTAAGCCCAAAGGCTATTAAACGAATAACCGGTTGAGTGACGGTTTATTTTATTTTTGGAACTGTCTAATTGCGACTAATTGTTTGTAAAATCTGTGGAGTTTCGCTTAAAAGATTTTTAAAAATTGTAATCATAAACATTGCGTTTTTATGAATGTGATGGCATTGCTGACGAGATACTTGGCATGCACCGTTTAGGATAAATGAAACCATTATCGAAAACCGGTTAAAATTAGTCTGTATGTTCAGAACCAGCTGACATGTTTTAGCTAGTAGAGTAAAGTTGTAGTTAAAAAATAATCATTCAAGCAAACACATTTTTTATGCCAAATTGCTGCTTCTTCAAAATATACACAACATAATTTGTAAACAAAAATCTCAGGTTTTTTTATGTGTCCACCTATAGGAAAAAAAGTGCAACGCCCTGAAGGGAACAATTTAGATTCTACTCGCTAAAAATTGTGATGGCGAAAAAATTGTAATAGAACTAGAAGCACTAAACAATGTTAGCACTTACAAATACCCTACCAGGACACACCACAGTAAGGCAGAACTCTTTTACCACTGACAAAATTTTCAGGAATATACATAGCGAAAATCAAACGAGCTGATTATGATTTACTCTCTTGCTTATTTCGAAGCTGTAAAGTCAGATTGATTGTTTATGTAATGGAGGATATCGAAACACCTCAAATGCCGTAAGAAATTCATCATTAAAGAAAGCATTTAAGCGGGTCATCTCAAATAAAAATCATGCCTTATATGATCAGATAAGAAAGCGGGTAATGCTAAAATAGCGTCCAGTTTTTTTCGAGCTCCTCAACCCGCTACAAAACACATTTTTCTATAAAATGTGCCATTTAAATTCACAATTTCAGTATATATGGATCGTGACGTCATTACTTTAGTGTTTCTTTGGTAAGAGAGTGGATAAGATATAGCAGTTACCGTTTCGCGCGATTAGTTTTGGGACTTTTTTATTTTTCTATCAAAAGCCTCACTTAAATGCACAATTTTAGCATAATTTGATCGAGACGTCATTACTTTAGTGCTTCTTTGGTAAACAAATGAGTAAGGTATAGCAGTTACCATTCCTCGCGATAAGTTTAGGACTCTACCTGCGTTTAGCATGGATCCCCATTAAGCAATACCCTCAATTCAGTGTCTTCGAAGGTCTTTCGTCTTCCTTCACGCAAACTTTCGTCAACACCAAAACCACCGTCTTTAAAGCGACGGAACTAATCTCGACATGTTGTTCCACTTAAAGCAACATCTCCGTAAACATTTTGAAGCTCTCGATGAACTTCAGCCGCCGTTTTCTTCGATTGAAAGAAGAAAATCAATACTTCCCGCATATGACGATTATTTGGTACAAAATCATACATATTCACACAGCCAAAAGAATATGACGTCAAAAGAAAATCACTATTGTGTCGAGGCGGTATGTTTACTTTATGCCCAAGCTGGGCTCATGACCTTTAGGTTATGGCAGAATCGACTAGCACTTTCAGCTGGCTCCATCTATTAACAAACCGCGGAAATTTGGCGGTTCGAAAGCCTCTTCGAACACAAAAGTACAAATATATATATAACATGTGATCTCTTATATATATATGTATATATACGGAGATAATAATGAGGGTACTTGCAGTGATCATAACAGGTACAATTTTTAACAAATGGTTATTTGGATACGCTGATGATGTTGATATCATTGATTGAAAACTGGTATGTGTTCCTGCAGCCTTCTCAGGCAATGAAAAAGAGTTAGTAAAAGTGAGTTTAGCTACAAACGATTACAAAATCAAGCTATATGTTTGGAGGAACAACGAGAATACTCATTGACAACTATAAATTTAGAATGTCGAATGATGTTCTTTGCAACAGCTATAGCGTCAATAAAGATAATAAAGTCGTCTTGGAAATTAGGAAGATTGTCAGCACATGTTCATCCGATTATATCAATAGTCAAGTCACTGCATATTTACAGTTGGTTGGTACAGTTAGATTTCCTTTTGGTCGACAGAGGCTTATATTAAATTGCTTCCTTAGCCCGTGTTACAACATGTAATTGCAAAGAAATGCTATTATGCCGTCTTATGACACAGGCGGATGAATCAGTGCTGGTAGCTTTCAAGAGAAAAATACTCCGGAAAATATTTAGACTCATCATTGTCGACGAAAGGTATCGGCGTCGTGTGAGCCATGAGCTCTATGAAATATAGGCGGAGTATCCTAAAATACAGAGATTACGTTGGTTGGGTCATGTTGAGCTAACGGATCCATAGACTCCAGCGCGAAAAGTTTTCGACAATGAGGTCGATGTGCGGCGTAGAGGAGAGTGACCAAAACTCATTTGGAAAGACCTGATTTTCGAAATACTATCAAAACGTGATGTGATGGAAAAGAGAAAAAGCGTAGAAGACCGAAGCGCTTGGAATTATTTTCTAGGTGAAGCGCAAAATGGATAACAACATTGGTACTACATAAACAAAGTGTTGATATAATAATAGAACAACATTTTATGACTACCTCCGAAAACGAAGAGGTAATGGTCTGAAAAAGAATGCTATCTATCTATGATGTTTAAGTAAGATATCGGTTGTAGGGAAATCAACTATTTTGAAATTACAGTAAGTCCATTTTTATGAGATTATTGACGTTTTGCCAGTTTTGAAATCAATTTGAACAGATCCACATCTACGCTATATTATTTTAACACATGATGTTTTCTCTTAATTACAAATCTTCATTATAAATTCAGTAAATATTTTCAAATCAATTCTCAAAACGGATTCATGTTACTTACAAAATAAGTGTTCAATTACTGATGTCGATTTTGCTGCATCTTTCGAAACAATTTTTCGAAAATAAACTTGATTTTTTTCTGCGGATCATTTAGAGGTCAAAATTCAAACTGAGCAATAGAATAAATTAGTTTAGATAATTTTCTCATTTGAGTTAGTCTAAAAGACTAGAATGAGTGTAATCCCACTGAATGTGAGAAGCTCTCCCATGCCTCATTCATATAATGAAAGGGAATTTCTATTTTTTTTTTTGAAATTTTAATTCAATATATTCTCGTATCACATTAATTTTAGTATTATTATCAATTTTCCGAATTTTAATTTATTTACATCTAGCTCATTTGATTTGATTTGGAATGAAACTGGTTGTATTAAAATACAATTAAGTGATTAAAAAAGTAGCTAAAAAGAAATGCCATAAACTTGGTCAAATAACTTTCAAAGGTTATCAACATCAACACCCTAATTCCATTGCTTACGTTGCCATAGCCTACAAAAAGAAATAAATGAGCCGGTCATTCCGATCATATATAGTTAACAGTTAATTTTCTTCTTATACACATTTCAAAAAGTAGGTAATAAATTAAAAATCTCCTTTATTCAAAAATAGAAACAACTCAAACGCACCAAACTCTCTTGCTTTCCAATGCCAGCATAAATTTGCATAATTATAGATCGTTGTTGGAAGGCCCAGAACGAAATATAACAAAAAAGTTTGTATCGAAGAGATCTGAAAAAAATGCGATGTTAAATGGATAAGAAGAGGAAACCATCATGGTTAAGATTCAGATACTAAACAACAATGAAAACTAGCATTTTTCTTTTATTACCTCAGGAGAATAAGTAAGAGAAGAATTGGTTGGAAAAAAAAACAAAAACAATGTCTGATAAAATATTCAAACGCATTCTCCATCGCCACCATCCTTAGCGCGACCAGTTGCCGCCACCATGAATATTATAAGCACATCTTCTCTAGGAAGATGGAGGAAACGCGTTGGTAAATTCTCGCCTGAGGCGCTTGAAAAGCTGAAAATATTCATTTAGATTTCCTCATCTCAAATAGAAGGGACAGGCAACAATGTGAGAGCAAAAGATGAGTGAATGGTCGTAACAATCAAATGATACGATATGATGCAAGGATACACCGAAAACGAGTAGAGCAACATCCGCCTTACAGTTTACACACTATTCTGCAGAAATTGTTACATAGACGCCTCTACAGGGAAAGTTAGCCAGATATTTTTCTATAGAAAAGTGCCTTCTTCAGATACTTATCACAGTGGAACTGACAGGCGCAAGACAAGGCACTATTTGCTGGAAAATAATTGCCTTTTCCATACATGAAAGCGATAATAATTTTCTTTTATAAATATGTATTCGGAAAATGTCTTCTCATACATTTTTTATACAAATACCCCCTTTTTACTTTATCTCTATTGGGAGGTCGTCGTAATACATAATTTCTATTAAGGCAACCGCAAATCCGGTTGTGTCAATCATCACTATTATACAAAATTAATGCGGTTAACACAGCAAAATTTTCATAGCAAATTCCATAGAAAAATCGGTAACTGAACCGAATATAGTATATCAAATTCGGCCGGGCACAACATATTGGAAGGCCGTCACAGCCCATAATTTTTATTGAGGTAAACGCAAATCCGGTTGTGTCAACCATCGCAATTATACACAATTAATGCGGTGAACGCAACCAGATTTTCATAGAAAATTCCATAGAAAATTCGGTAATTGAACCATATAAATATCAAATTCGGTTGGACACAACATACTGGGAGGTCGTCACAGCTCATCATTTTTATTGAAGCAAACGCAAATCCGGTTGTGTCAACCATCACAATTATACAATATTAATGCGGTTATAGCAACAAAATTTTCATAGAAAATTCGGTAAAATCAAATAAACATCGAATTTGGTTGGACACAACATATTGGGAGGTCGTCACAGCTCATCATTTTTATTGAGGCAAATGCAAATCCGGTTGTGTCAATCATCCCATTATACAAAATTAATGCGGTTAACGCAAAAAAAATTTCATAGCAAATTCCATAGAAAATCGGTGACAGTACCGAATAAATATCAAATTTAGTCGGACACAACATATTGTTAGGTCGTCACAGCCCATAATTTTTATGGAGGCAAAGGCAAATCCAGTTGTGTCAATCATCACCATTATATAAAAATAATGCGGTTATAGCAACAAAATTTTCATAGAAAATTTCATAGGAAATTCGGTAATTGAACCGAATATATGTCGAGTTCGGTTGGGCACATCAATTTGGGAGGTCGTTACAGCATATAATTTTCATTGAGGCAAACGGAAATCCGGTTGTTGCAATAATCACAATTATACAACAACAAAATGTTCTCTAAAAATTTCAGAGAAAATTCGGCAATAGAACCGAATAAATATCAAATTCGGTTGGCCATAACATATTCATCATTAGCAAAGCACGGATAGAGTAAATCAAAGAAATTTTTGCAGGATTTCGCTGCCATTTTTAAAATGGCAAAGAAATTCAAACACATTTTTTAACAATAAAAACAGAAATTACCAATTCGTGCTGTCAGAAGAATTGAGCAAAAAACTCATATGTTTCGTTTAAAGTAAAATATGAAGCTATTTTTCAAATTAGAATATGAAATTGCAATGAAAACAACATGTAGATAATTAGAAGCTTTACAAATTGAATAAACTATTCATGAATGTTGTACGATAGAGAAATGGTATGACAAATATGGTACGACTTAACGGTCATGGGATACAATTAAACGTACTTTTACGCTTTGCGATTACATCGAAAAGCGTTATTTGCAGCAACTTACTACAGCAACAACTTACTGCCTAATCTAATTGGACTGTTACCGAAATGAAAATAAATTCGAAAATAGTTTCAATTTGTTTCATTGCCTACAATCTAAATCAAAAATATATAAAATTTGTATTCAGATTCGGACAACCGAATCAAAATGGTATTGAATGTTGTTTCTGTTTCACACTCCCAACACAAAATTACAAGCAATTTTTGATTTTGTTTCTTACACCCGAAACGAAGGTAGAAACAATTTTGATTCGATTTCATTTTATGAAACATTTTATTTGTATTTCTTAAAAATATTTCCAATTAAAAAAAAAGAACAACAGATAAAATACTTGAGTAGCTGTGGAAATATCTGAGCACCCGATGTCGTAAATACAAAAAATAAATTGTTAGCTATCGCAGTTTGGCGCCAGCCATTTTCTATTCTAAAAAAAAAACGAGACCACATTTGGTGTCAGTTCTAATTCAGACTAAGTAACGGAACCGTATAAAACTAAACTTTTATTTCGGGTTTTAGAATCAACATATCTGTTTCATTATTTTTTAATAGAAAAATATAATCAATGTAGGTTTTTAATTTCGTTTCAATTAAGAAACGAAAGTGAGTTGTTGTTTCGCATATGAATTGGAAACAAACTTTCTTATGTATTTTAAATAAGTTTACAATATCCTACATGAAACGAAAATGCAAGTTCGTGATAGTCCTTGTTTGAAACCAATGTAAGGGAAAATTCTGTTAAAATTAATAAAAATTTAAAAAAATTGAAATTCTGCTGCCCTGACAAAATTCGATGAATACAACCGAATTGCCGGTTGCTTCAACATCATATACGATGTTTTCAGAGTGTATTTATGAAAAAAGAGTACAGATATTCCTCAGAACTTTTCTCTCCTCTACATGCAAAGAAACTTCTTTATATGAAAAGAGACTTTTGGCAAACTTTTCTCTATATGAGAGAATAGATTTGTCATCTTTGTCTTATCTTCCCAGAACAGTTTTTCCATATGCAAGGCCACTTTTCTCTACATGTTTCTTTAACAAACTTGAGTTCATGTGTTCTCGGATAATTTGCTTTACATGGTTGGCGTCTCTTGAGATACGAGTATATTTCCAAATGAAAAGTTCCTTGTTGGTCAATTCTCCTTAGGGACATTAACACGTGAAACGCAACTCCCAACGGATTTCTCACATTTGTAGTTCAGTGTCAGGGAGTCTCCAAGTATACAGTAAATGTGCAATATTGACTATCAAACAACGTTGTCTAACAATAAATAGAAGGAATACTGATAGCCTTGGGAGATTCATGAATTGTTTGCTTCAACAAGAGTTAATATGAGCATCTGCTGACAGATGCGATGAGCAAAGAAAAGACAACAATTGCTTGGAAAATAAATAGATTACTTCGCTTGCGAATGTGGAATATTTCTTCAAAACTTCCAATATTTTCACTAACATTGAGGTATTCAATATAATATATATTGAGAATATAGAGAATATATATTTAATACTCATTAAATTTTCAGTATTAAGTATGATTGTTAATATTTGGAACACTTGAAATATTTGCAATGATTTTTTTTTTCGAATTCGAAATGCATTTTATACTTCAAATGTTGTGAAGATCACATATATTTGCAAAATTTTGAATATTCCAAAATATTTTGTAAAGTTTGTATGTTTTGCGTATTTTGAATACGCAATTAAAGTAAAATTTAAATTCTAAATATTAAATATAATGTATTAAATGAACACTCAGCGAAATTCAATTAAAGGCAACATTTTTGCAGATAAAACTGGATTTTCGAATAACAGAACTTTCTATCATACATAAAAATTTACAATTAGTTTTATCGCCAATATAAGTGAATTTTGTGAATTTTTGTAATTTTTGGTGCGAAATTCAATTAAAGGCATTCGTTTTAAATCGTCCAATGAGGCCAATTAAGGAGTTGATATGTGTTTTTTTTTTTGTAATTACATTTATTTAACATACTTTTTTTAACGTTTAGTTTTGTAAAACCAGTGGTTTCAAATGGGTAAAGCAAAGACGCTGACCAGCGAAGAAGGCACTCAAGTCCTTCCATACAAGGATATCGGATGGTCTAACCGAAAAATTGCCCATAAACTGAAACTGCTAATGCTAATAATGTAGTAAAACGGAAGGAAAATTACAACAAAAATAGATAAAATTTTAATAATCAGAAAGCGCCACCACAAGATGAAGCCGCTATTGTACGCGCAGGATTTAAAAAACATTCAACGGCTTTAAAAAATGTATCATAATTAAACCTATTAAGACCTATCAAGAATATTTCGAATGTTTTGCTTATCTGAAATATCTTGAACACCCTGAATAACATAACTTAACAAAAAAAAAAAATCCTTGGCATCTTATGAATGAAATATGGGGGAGCTTCTCACATTCAGTGAGGTTACTAGAATTCTATTTGTAAGCTCATTCAGCAGGACCTATAGTTTAACGACCATTCCAAACGTTGCAGTTTGAGAAGCATTTACAAGACTTGTCGATCACTCGGCTAATCGAAATGTTCGCCGGGCACAACGAGGTAACCGCTGCTCAAATACTGATCGGTGGTTATGTCTGGGATTCAACTAGCGATCATGCGAACGATAGCCGCACATTGGTCGATCTTGAGTATCGGAGTTTTTTTTTTTTTGTTTTGAATATTTTAAATATATCTAAAATTTATAACATTTCCAGTTGAATAGTTTGAATTTTCTTATATTTTTCAAGTATTTCGAATATCCTTGAACATTTAGAACATGTAGACTATTTTAAATATTTCGAATAATTGGTTTAATTGGAGTTACTTGCGAACCTTTTTGTGAATGAATTTGGTTATAGTTTGGATGTTAGGTATCGGATTGAAAGACAGTTATTTACTTTTAATAATTTGTTGAAATCTCTAAACAAAAAAAAGCTAATGTTACAAATATATTGAATAATATGGATATATTAAATATATTGAATATTTTGAATATGTGGAATATTTAATCCCATATATAAGTATATACGAATATAATTCTAAATATTACAAATATCCAAAATGTTGAAATGTTAAAGTGTCAAATTTCAAAAATTGCAAAAAATGCGGCATGAACTAGAAAGAAAACTTCTGTCAATATAACTAAGTTACATCTTGGTAGCAACATTCATCAACCAGCTTGTATTAAATTTTGAAAAATTTCAAGTATTATATCACTGATTTAAAAAGGATTATCTTCCAGCATAGAAATAGAGCGAAAACTTCTGTCAATATCATTAAGTTACATCTTGGTAGCAACATTCATCAACCAGATTGTATTAAATTTTGAATAATTTCAAGTATTATATCACAGATTTAAAAACGATTGTCTTTCAGTATAGAACCAGGGAGAAAACTTCTGTTAATATAATTAAGTTACATCTTAGTAGCAACATTCATCAACCAGCTTGCATTAAATTTTGAAAAATATCAAATATTACTTCACAGATTTAAAAAGGATTCTCTTTCAGTATAGATGTAGGAAGAAAACTTCTGTCAATATAATTAAACTACACCTTGGTATCAATATTCATCAACCAGCGTGTATTAAATTTTGAAAAATTTCACGTATTATATCACAGATTTAAAAAGGGTTCTCTTTCAGTATAGATGTAGGAAGAATACTTCTATCAATATTATTAAGTTACATATTGGTAGCAGCATTCATCAACCAGCTTGTATTAAATTTTGAAAAATTTCAAGTATTATATCACAGATTTAAAAAGGATTGTCTTTCAGTATAGAACTAGAAAGAAAACTACTGAAAATATAATTAAGTTACATCTTGGTAGCAACATTCATCAACCAGCTTG
>JAHXMU010034375.1:0-11670 GCA_019455685.1 Philornis downsi | reverse complement strand
TCTTGGTAGCAACATTCATCAACCAGCTTGTATGAAATTTTGAAAAAAATATTATATCACAGATTTAAAAAGGATTATCTTCCAGCATAGAAATAGAGCGAAAACTTCTGTCAATATTATTAAGTTACATCTTGGTAGCAACATTCATCAAGCAGATTGTATTAAATTTTTAAAAATTTCATTTATTTTGTAATCCATAATGTTTTTTTTTTTTTAATTAAAATCTGAAATTTTTGGGATATTTTAACTATGTTGAATATCTTTGAAATATTAACAATATTTAATAGTTTCAATATTTCCAATAATATCATTATGTCGAATAATCGAAACTTTCCATTACACTGACAATTTATAAAATGATATATATTTTATTTAAAATATTAAAAGTATATATTCTAAATAAAAAAAAAAAAAAAACATTTCAATCCACAAGTACACATATTTGGAAAAAATGACTGCAGAAACGGAGCAAGTAATCTGGGTGCGCTGAATTCGAATCTGGCATAAAAATTGGGTTATCACGCCTTGATCATTTTTTTATCGCATGCTGTCAATACTGACACTACAATTTTACAATTATTAATTTGACAGAAGTCCACATTCATTCTTAATCTGCACGAATGTCGCTCAAAATGCATTTTCTTCATCCAAACCTTGTCCAAAACCTTGTTGGCTTGTGATATCTTTCGAATAATTTCTATTTTTTTTCTATTACAAATTTTGCTTAATGTAGCTGCATGATTATTTTTTGAAATTTATCCTAATTTATGTATTTTCTCTTCCTTTACAGGTTAGTAAAGCCGAATTATCTATTTTTGATTTCGCAGTAAGTTGCAGCAGTAGATATATTAAATATATTAGTATTCGGCATTATGATTAAACTATCGAAATAGAAATTGGCATATTTGAGAAAACCAGCTCTCAGAATAAATCTAAACCAGTGGCTAATAAACTGAAGTGTCAAACCGCTTCTCTACAATGAAATGATGCATTGTTTAACAACTTAAATGTCAAATGTTATTGATTCTTTTCCTAAAAATTTTCATTAATTTTATTATCTTTCATATCAACTGCGGTCTACAACATTCTCTTACCCCATTCATTCGCATCAAGTTGACCTTCTAAAGATAAAGTTTAAAGCCAAGAATGGTCTTGTGTTCACACCAGAAGATTGAAAAAAAAGAAAGATAGAACAGTGCTATAATAAGAGCGTTCCAAACCCGTTAAATATTAACATAATTCATTGTATTGTACTGAAAAACATCGGCTTTACAACAGCCACGGCGGCTAATGTATGGATGTAGGCAAACATTTCAATTTAGACAAGTTAACACTGCTACGTTCTCGTCTTGGGAGTTTGAAATCAAAGGGGCCACCAGCAACCTCACCGTGGAACGCTAAACATTGTTTTTAGACCCAGCCAGAAGCTCTAAGAATTGAGATGACTTTCATGTTATAACTGGAGTTAATAATGAACTCCTCCATTGTTTTGAGCCGGAGGTATTTGTTAAGAATTAAAAAATTACATTTCATTCAAACTAAGACATTAGAAATGCGGTTAATGAACATAAATAAGAATTGCGAAACAGTACTAAAGAAAACAAAACTATGTCAGTGGTGCAAATAAATAATCGAAATTAACATAAGCAACAGCATATTATTGTCAAAATTTACTAAACAGTATTTATAATGTTATAATACTAAAGCATCTAACTGTTAGATTCGCTGTGAACTTTCTAAGAAATAGTTTTTTATTTCTCTATGAAAAAAAAAAGAAAATAAAAAGAAATACGAACATAATAATAGGTTAAGAAATTTAGGATAGATTTCCTTCATCTTTTCAAAAAATAGTCAAAGATTGGACACTAAATGAGGTTTGGAATGATGACAGCTATATTCAAGATATTCAATATGCTGAAATAATTCCGCCTCATAAGGTCTTTGTTATAAACAAAGCACCAATTGACAACTATTTTAGAAAGAAAGTTGTTTCAGTTGACTTCTAAAAGGTGTCCCAACAAGAACGCAAGATTTAAATGACTGATGCAGCAATTGAATTGTTTCTCTGGCTGTATGACATGTGGCGCCGTCCTATTGAAATCTGGGTGCGAATTCTAGGCACGAAAAAACTGGTTATCATTTCACGATACCGAACACCATTGACTGTTTGCGCTTGACATGCCTCATTTTCATAAAAAAAAGTCCAATGATTCCTCCAGCCCAAAATCCACACCACACAGTGACACGTTGAGGATGCATTTGCTTCTCGTGAATCACTCAAGGATTTTCCTCACCCCAAATACGACAATTGACGAAGCCATCAAGATGGAAATAGTCTCATCACTTAAGATGATTTTATCGGCAAAATCAGCATTTTCATGTTGTCTGTACAATACCCAATAAACGAACTCCCTTCGTTGTCCATGGTTAGCTGGCTTCAGTTCCTAAGTCAATTGAACTTTATATGCATGAAGATTCTAATCTTTCGTCAAAATTCGCTGCATAGTGGATTTGGAGACACCAATTTGCTGAGATCGGTTTCGAATTGAGGTGGATGGAGTTTGAGCGATATCCTCACGTACAGCTGTGACATTTTCGGTCGATCAACCTGGTCGAAGTCGCGTTGTTGTCTTTACCTCACTAACAAACCCAGTTTTGGCAAATTTATCCATTAATCTCTTTACAGTTGGTTCTTTTGGAGCATTATTGTGACACCAAATTGATCGCAATTTGCGAACTGTAGCCGCAAAACTTTCACCATTTTGGTAAAACAATTTCACAATGAGAATGCGTTGTTCATTCGTGTAGCGCTCCATTTTTACTAACCTCGTACCTTCTACTAGCAAACAATAACAATTGTTCAAATGTCAAACAATGACACTTCGAATGGCGCCAAATTTAAATCTTCCGTTCTTGTTGGGACAAGAAGACATCATTAAACGTAGAAACTTTTAAGAATATTTTTACATCATCCGCATAAAATTTTGACTTAAAAAACAAGCTGATATGTCATTAATATATAATGTGAATAAGAACGGCCCAGTATACTTCCTTGTGGCATACCTAAAGTTTGAATATATGAAAAGGATTCAATCCCTCAATAACAACTTTGCCCTGCCTATTGGTTAGATATGATTTAACCCACTTTAAAAATGTTGAGTGGAATCCCATCGACTTTGATTTTAAATACAGTATATGTACATGATGCGATATCTTATCAGAAGCTTTAGAAAATTCAGTAAACACATTCTTAATTTGATTACCGTGTTCTAAAGATGAAATGCAGTATTCACTAGAAGAACATAAATTTGTGACAGTAGATTTACCTGGGAAAAAATTCCTTTTGATGTGGAGAAATTATCGAATTTGTTAAGAAAATTAACTTTTTATAAATAACATTTTAGAGATGCTTCCCAATTTGGATATCGGTCTATAGCAAGTAACGTCACTGCACTTTCCATCTTTAAAAATCGGGGTAATAGAAGCACATTCCCAGCTGTCAATAAAAAATTCCCTTACTTAAACATAAGTTAAAAATATACGAGATGTATTTAAAAATTAAGGTGAATTTTCATGTTATTTATTCATCAATTTCTATTTTATCTCTTTCGAAGCAGTCCCCCTCAGATGTTCACTTGTGCCAGCGTTTTTTTCAATCCTAGAAGCAGTTCTGATATACAAATTTAAGTATGTTCTTGAGCTCTCTCAGCGATTCAGTTTTTGTCTCCTCAATCGTCGCAAAACGTCGTCCTTTCATGGGTCTCTTCAATCTTGGGAACAGGAAAAAGTCAAAGGGGGGCAAATCTGGTGAATGCAGTGGCTGAGGCATGATAACGGTGTTGATTTTGACCAACTAATCGCTCACAAGCAAACATGAGTCAGCAGATGCATTATCATGATGCAAAAGCCATGAATTTTTTTTCCACAATTTCGGGCGTTTTTTTTCGTATTGCTTCACGCAAACGGTGCATAACTTCCAGATAATACTCCTTATTTGCCGTACGACCTTGTGGTAAGAACTTCTGATGCACTACGCCATGGTAATCGAAGAAAATAGTGAGCAAAACCTTGACATTTGATCGAACTTGGCGTGTTTTTTTTTTTTGGTCTTGGCTCTCCTGGAGTCTTCCATTGGGACGATTAAGCTTTGGCTTCGATGTCATAACCACATACGCATGATTCGTCACCAGTTATGACCCTTTTAAGGAAATTTGGATCATCGTTGACGTCATTCAATAGTTCCTGAGCGCTGCTCATGCGGCGTTGTTTTTGGTCAAAATTCAGCAATTTTGGAACGAACTTCGCTGCAACACGCTTTATGCCCAAAATTTCCGAAAAGATTGCATCACACGAGTCAACCGATATGCTGACATCCTCAGCAACTTCTCTAATTGTGGTTCGGCGATTCTTCATAACAATTTTCTTCACTTTCTCAAGATTTTCATTGGTTGTTGATATGCTGGGGCATCCAGAGCGAGCGAGCGTCATCATTCACATCTTTTTGACCTTCTGTGAAAAGCTTGTACCACTTGTATACATTTTCTTTGACTGAGAGTACTGTCACCGTATGCCACTGTCAACATTTTAAGTGTTTTTGAGGACGTAATTCCATTTTTTACACAAAATTTGATGCAACTTTTTTGATCCATTTTTTCGATAGCAGAAAATCGCCTACATCGTTGAGTTGGCGGGCTTATGGAGTTTTAGTCGCTATGAATCACATCGACGGGAAGCGTCGCGCATTTTGCGTGCGCGCATTTTACGAGAACTCTCGTTCATATATTGCTACTAGGCGACTATATTGTGCTGAATATGGACTACGGCGAATTAGTGAAGCTCCGAGTGCTAATTTAATTAAAATATGGGTAAAGCGTTTTGAAGAGATCGGTTCAACATTTAAACCACAAGCAAATGGTCGCCCAAGAACATCTAGGACCGTATCCTTTTCTCTGACAAGGCTCATTTCCTTATGAATGGGTTCGTAAACCGCCAAAATTGTCATTACTGGAACAGTGGAAATCCCAAAATCAAACACCAGAAACCATTGCATAGTCCTAAAGTGACTGTATGGGCAGCAATCACTGGCAGAGGAATAATTGGTCCTTTCTTCTTCGAAAATGCGCGGGGCCAAAACGTCACGTTTAACACGGAACGCTATGTTGAGATGTTGGACGGATTTTTGGCTCCAGAAATTGAACGTTCAAGAATAGTGAATTCCAGAACTTGGTTTCAACAAGACGGAGCTACCTGACACACATCAAATGACTCCATGGCGGTGGTGAAGCAGATGTTCCCTGGCAGACTGATTTCGAAAAGAGGTGATATCCCATGGCCCCCACGTAGTCCAGACTTGACGCCTCTTGACTTTTTTTTTGTGGGGACACCTCAAACACAAAGTCTACAGTATGAATCCAAGAAACATCGTTCAGCTCAAGGAGAATATCCGTGGTGAAATGGCAGCCATTACACCAGTATTACTGAAGAAAGTTTTCAATAATTTTCGTTTGCGGTTAGAGGAGTGCCGTCGAAGAAAGGGTCACCATTTAGATGATGTTATTTTTAAAAAATAAACTCCATTTATTACTCTACAATGCCTTAGATTTATTTTAACCATACCTTTTGTATTTATTTTTTAATCTATTTTTTAAATATGCACGTTCTATTGCGCCACCTTGTATGATATGATTATGACTGAAATGTGGACCGATGCTTCCACCAGCCCATAAACCTGTCCAACCTCTCATATTATATCCGAATTTACGAGTATCACAAACAGCGAAATTTTGCTTATTGACGGATCATAAATTGCTCAGTTTTCGAAATACAGCCGAACAACTTGTAGACGTTGTGTGGTGAGCTAAGTCTTTCCATGAGCAAAATGTCTAACAATACTGAACACAGATATTATGACAACAGTTTGACAGTGTAATTTCTCATAAGGTTTTATGTTTTACAATATTTTCACGGTTCAAATACCACATGGCTGTCTGTCCTATGAGTGCAAGAGCAAGAGCTGATGTTAGTTTTCCAAAACTGAGTTGTCCGCACACTCACAAATTTCATATATTTTCAAGTAGAGAAAATTCTATACTTTAATACGTATAAAATTTAAAAAATTCATTTTATTTGCATCAAAATAAGTTTGTTAAATTTTCGAAAAATTGCACACATCCATATTGATGTTCTTCTAATATGAATCCAACTCACTTAAATTTATACTTGAAATCTCGTCTACTTCTATTATTTTTTATGATTATTTGCTAACCAATTCCTGTTACAGTTTTGACAACATTCAATGCGATTCAACTGATTGTTTGCCTACAATTAGTTGTTGATTTTCTTGCATGTTTCCCCCCACGATATCTGTTGTCCAACGACTGCTACCAAAGCAAACTACAACAATTTGCATCATAGACTCCTCCAAGTAAATGGGCCAACATTGTTTTTGACCATTAAATTGGTAACGAACGTTCACAATGGCAGTCATAAAAATCACAACGGCCACAACAACGGCAAGAGTAACTATGGCAACATAACAAGTGCAACATAAATCTCAAATAACAGCAACATGGAATTCAACCAACCCATATTTAAACATGATTTGGATTTGTAAACTAATTTCGAAACGTGTATGGACTACATAAGCCAAAGCAAATTTTTACCGTTTTCAAGTTTTGCAAAAAAATGTTCATTTAATTCTACACATATGGCATTTCTTTTTGTTGCTGTTGTAACAAACTAATATTTCTCCATTTCAAATCAAAAGCCCCCTCCCCCCACGCCCCTTCAACCAATCCATTGGGGTGCAGTGGTCGGTTGGCTTTTGGTTGGTTTGCTTTAGCTTTTATGTATTTTTGTTCTTAATATCATGCATGAAATCCATGAATTGGTATTTTAGTAACCAAAATTTCAAAGCAAAAATAGTTGATTTCATAAAACGGGGATGGAGTAAAAACCTGCTGGCCTCGAAAGAAAATTGCGCGAATTATCATAAATTTAAGATTCCTTGGAAAAAATTCTGTTAAATTTCAGTCAATGGGGGAAAAATTATAATACCGACATAGGAATCGAATTACAGGTTATTTGGAAAAATATAACCTTGGAATAGAAAAGACCTCAATGTATTTTTGATGAGAATACCACGACAGTCCAAATGAGTTTCGAGTGGATACATATTCCTCATCAAGTCTTAAATAGGCGACAATAATTTTGAAAAATCAACACAAAAAGGGGAAAAAAATGCTTTTTATATAATATTTATATTATATAAAATATGTTTACAGGGTGTCCGTCGGGAAGGTATACTACTTTGTTTGTTTATAATTTTTAATTAAATGAAAGAGAATGGATCTTATATTGATAAATGTTTTATTTAATGTCGGCAATTATGTATGGAATACCAATATCAGATAAATGTCCGCCTCTGTTAGCCTCACAAATGCGAGCCCTTTTGAGCACATTTTTTATTACATTCTCACATATTTCACGCGGTATTTCATTAACATCATCACGAATATTTTGTTTGAGTTGCTCAGGCGTTTCTGGTTTATTTGCATAAACTTTGCTTTTCAGATATTCCCACAAAAGGAGCTGTCAAATCGGGCGACCGTGGAGGCCAATCAACATCACCATTTCTTAAAATAAGTTGAGGGGGAAAGAGGTCTCGCAGTAATTCCATTGTAATCGTGGCTGTATGCGATGTGGCACCATCTTGTTGATACCACATGTTAATCAAGACCAAAACATGCAGTTGTGGCGTTAAAAAGTTTTCAATCACATCACGATATCGCTCCCCTTTGACAGTTACCGTTACGCCGTTTTCAGTTTTAAAGAAGTTCTCTGTTCAAGGACTAAAATTCCTCCTGACCAAATTGCACACCAGACTGTCACTTTTAATGGATGCAAAGGTGACTGATGAATAATTTGAGAGTTTTCCATTGCCCAGAACCGCCTATTCTGTTTATTCGCATATCCATCCAAATGAAAATGGGACTATCTGGTCACTCATTATGATGTTTTCATGAAAATATGATGTTTTCATCCTATTGGCATATGTATGGCGGCGTAAAATGTCTTTTGGAAGAAGCTCCCGTGAACTGAATCGTAAGTGGAAACAAATGCAAATCCTTGTGCAAAATTATGGACAAAGTTGTTCTTTGAAGACCAAGCTCCTGAGCACGGCGTCGAATTGAGGTTGATGGATTGTTTTAAACACTTTCTTGAGCAGCAGTAATGTTTTCAGCCAATCTTGCATTACGTTGTGGTCCATGATTGGCCCTATCAGCTACAGACCCTCTTTCTTCGAAATCATTCACTACACGATAAATAGTGCGTCTTGTTGGCATGTTGTTTCTCCCAAAGATTTCACGTAACTTTCTTATCGTCACAGTAATCGATGATTGATTTCGATAAAATGTTTTAACGATTAAAACACGTTGGTTTATCGAATATTCATATCCATAACAAATTTGCCACGTCTCTACTTCATGACTGCCAAATATGAACTGTCAAGGGCAATGTTTACCGAGATGGCGGCAAAACAAAGTAGTAGTAGTACCTTCCCGACACCCTGTATATATTGATAATATTTATATTATAATTTCTTAGCCTATTGAATAACAGCTCTGCACAAGTCCGATGGGGTTGCAATGTATGGCATTGGAAAGATAAGATTTCATGCTCAAAAACTGTTCAGACAGTTTTGTAATTGCTGGACTCAGTATTGCTTGAGCGCGGATCAATAATGAATACCAGCAAAAAGAAAATTTAACATATTTTACAGTTCTTCGCGAATAAAAGCGAAAACCCCAGAGAGGCGGCTGAGAATGTAAATAACGCTTACGGTCCTGATACTGGTAATCGCCAATCATGGGCATTTTTAATGGCATGGATTCCATTCCGATGATTTTGATTCCGATGATGATGATGAAGGCCATTTAACGAAACTGTCGGCAGAAGAAAGGAAATAATAAACTGTTCAACCGTCACGTAACCACTGTTCTGAATGACCAAGAGAGCACAACATTGAATATGGGTGAACACAAAACAGAACCTCATTGTATGGGTGCCACACGTGTTAAGGAAAAAAAATTTCATCTGTGAATTACAGCTGAACCGCAACAAAATCGGTCCATTTCTAAAGCGGATGGCGGATGACCAGTGATGAAAAGCGGCACACTTACGACAACGTCAGGGGAAAACGATCATGATCGAACCACCGGGAGCAGCAGCAAACGGTGCTTAAAACAAGATTGACGGTTGGGAAGCTTTTGCTGTGTGTCTCGAAGGATTAGTGGGGCATCGTCTATTATGGGCTGTTCTCCTACAAAACGAACCAAACTTTTAATTTGGACATATACAATCAGTAATTGAACTATATGATTGAAATAATTGCCCAGAAGTGGTCAGCATTGGCCAATCGAAGAATAATTGTAGCCCATCAAGACAACGACAGGCCACACATATCGATTGAGTATCGTCAAAAGCTCCGGAAAAGCTTCTTATGAATCTACCTTATAGTCCGGACTTGGCATAGAGTGATTGCCAAGTGTTCCTATCAACGGAGAATGATTTTTCTGTTAAAAAAAAAAAAAAAATCAACTCAATAGAAGTTTTGTGAAAATCGACTGTCTCATTTATTTGCCAAAAGCGGCGAGAGTTTCTATGAGAGAGGCACAATGGAATTACCTTCAAAATGGCAACAACATATCGAACAAAACAGTGTATTTTCGATCTAAACTGGTTCATTCTAACTATGCTAAATAAAACCTACAATGTCATGCAAAAATTATGCATATCTTTTTACAAAACCTTATATTAACGGAGACTAGACTGCAAATTGTTGTTTTACTTGTTTGGTTTTGCTCTTCAAAAGTTATTACACGACCCTGGAACTTAATTTCCACCTGTTATACAGGGTACTTTTGAAATCTTAGATGCAATTACACACTTAACACATGTAGTTGGTCAAAAAGATTGTGACTGTGACGGTAACTGTGACTGGATTACGATTCATTTCACAGCAATATTGAAACAAACAAGTTGTAACATTCATTCATTCCATTCCATAGAAAAAACCTGCAGATAGATTGGACCGACCATAAGATAATAAGACAGGTGGGCAGGCAGACAGACAGATAAAACGATGGATGGGTGATGGTACAAACTTGTCTTATTACGACCAACATATAACCCAGAAAATCAATAAAGCATGAATTGAAAGTAAAACATACAACCCCTGTTGCCATTGTTGCTAATATTTCTCACAATTGTAGCCGTAGTTGCTGATGATGTATTCATGAAAAACAAGAATAACCTCAACAAGAAACAAAAAATTCAAAAAAAAAAATTTCCCCACTACTCAAATTTACTACTAGATAATACCTGTACATACGAGGTGTATTCAAAAAATAAGGTAGGCTACGTACATTCGACTTCCGATTATAATTTTGTTTTCCAGTTGGTACAGTCGCCTTGAAGATATGTTGACAGTTTTATCCATATAGCATGTTTAGTTTGTTTGTGAGAAGCATAAATAAGACAAATATTTTGCGTGTTCGACGATTTTCTGCTATCAAAAAAGTGGATCAAAGAAGTTGCATCAAATTTCGTGTACAAAATGGAATTAAGTGCTCAAAAACACTTGAAATGTTGACAATGGCATACCGTGAGAGTACTCTGAGTCAAAAAAATGTTTACAAGTGGTGCAAGCTTTTCACAGAGGATCGAGAAGATTTGAATGACGACTCTCACTCTGGACGCCCCGGCACATCACCAACCGATGAAAATGTTGAGAAAGTAAAAAAATTGTTGTAGAGAATCGTCGAATCACAATTAGAGAAGTTGTTGAGGATGTCGGCATATCGGTTGGCTCAGGCCGTGCGATCTTTTCGGAAATTTTGGGCATGAAGCGTGCGGCTGCGAAGTTCGTTCCAAAATTGCTGAATTTTGACCAAAAACAACGTTGCATGAGCAGCGCTCAGGAACTATTGAATGACGTCAACGATGATCCAGATTTGCTTAAAAGTGTCATAACTGATGACGAATCATGGGTTATGTGACATCGAAGTCAAAGTCCAATAGTCCCAATGGAAGAGTCCAGGAGAGCCAAGACCAAAAAAAGCACACCAAGTTCGATCAAATATCAAGATTTTGCTCACTGTTTTCTTCGATTACCATGGCACAAAATCGTACGGTAAATATGGAGTATTACCTTAAAGTTATGCGTCGTTTGCTTGAAACAATACGAAAAAACGCCCGGAATTGTGGAAAAAAATTCATGGCTTTTCCATCATGATAATGCAAACATGGCCAAAAACAACACCGTTATCATGCCTCAGCCACCGTATTCACCCGATTTGGCCTCCTGCGACTTTTTCCTGTTCCCAAGATTGCAGAGACCCATAAAAGGACGGCGTTTTGCGACGATTGAGGAGATAAAAACCGAATCACTGAGAGAGCTCAAGGACATATCAAAAAGTGAATATCAGAACTGCTCCGAGGGTTGGAAAAACGCTGGCACAATTGTATTATATCTAAGGGGGACTGCTTTGAAGGAGATAAATGGAAATTCATGAATAAATAAATATTTTTTGAGAAAAATTACAATTTACCTAATTTGTGAAACACACCTCGTACATGATATTTATGAACCTTTATAATTACAGTACA
>JAHXMU010034374.1:0-11756 GCA_019455685.1 Philornis downsi | reverse complement strand
TCTTGGTAGCAACATTCATCAACCAGCTTGTATGAAATTTTGAAAAAAATATTATATCACAGATTTAAAAAGGATTATCTTCCAGCATAGAAATAGAGCGAAAACTTCTGTCAATATTATTAAGTTACATCTTGGTAGCAACATTCATCAAGCAGATTGTATTAAATTTTTAAAAATTTCATTTATTTTGTAATCCATAATGTTTTTTTTTTTTAATTAAAATCTGAAATTTTTGGGATATTTTAACTATGTTGAATATCTTTGAAATATTAACAATATTTAATAGTTTCAATATTTCCAATAATATCATTATGTCGAATAATCGAAACTTTCCATTACACTGACAATTTATAAAATGATATATATTTTATTTAAAATATTAAAAGTATATATTCTAAATAAAAAAAAAAAAAAAACATTTCAATCCACAAGTACACATATTTGGAAAAAATGACTGCAGAAACGGAGCAAGTAATCTGGGTGCGCTGAATTCGAATCTGGCATAAAAATTGGGTTATCACGCCTTGATCATTTTTTTATCGCATGCTGTCAATACTGACACTACAATTTTACAATTATTAATTTGACAGAAGTCCACATTCATTCTTAATCTGCACGAATGTCGCTCAAAATGCATTTTCTTCATCCAAACCTTGTCCAAAACCTTGTTGGCTTGTGATATCTTTCGAATAATTTCTATTTTCTTTCTATTACAAATTTTGCTTAATGTAGCTGCATGATTATTTTTTGAAATTTATCCTAATTTATGTATTTTCTCTTCCTTTACAGGTTAGTAAAGCCGAATTATCTATTTTTGATTTCGCAGTAAGTTGCAGCAGTAGATATATTAAATATATTAGTATTCGGCATTATGATTAAACTATCGAAATAGAAATTGGCATATTTGAAAAAACCAGCTCTCAGAATAAATCTAAACCAGTGGCTAATAAACTGAAATGTCAAACCGCTTCTCTACAATGAAATGATGCATTGTTTAACAACTTAAATGTCAGATGTTATTGATTCTTTTCCTAAAAATTTTCATTAATTTTATTATCTTTCATATCAACTGCGGTCTACAACATTCTCTTACCCCATTCATTCGCATCAAGTTGACCTTCTAAAAAAGCGATAAAGTTTAAAGCCAAGAATGGTCTTGTGTTCACACCAGAAGATTGAAAAAAAAGAAAGGTAGAACAGTGCTATAATAAGAGCGTTCCAAACCCGTTAAATATTAACATAATTCATTGTATTGTACTGAAAAACATCGGCTTTACAACAGCCACGGCGGCTAATGTATGGATGTAGGCAAACATTTCAATTTAGACAAGTTAACACTGCTACGTTCTCGTCTTGGGAGTTTGAAATCAAAGGGGCCACCAGCAACCTCACCGTGGAACGCTAAACATTGTTTTTAGACCCAGCCAGAAGCTCTAAGAATTGAGATGACTTTCATGTTATAACTGGAGTTAATAATGAACTCCTCCATTGTTTTGAGCCGGAGGTATTTGTTAAGAATTAAAAAATTACATTTCATTCAAACTAAGACATTAGAAATGCGGTTAATGAACATAAATAAGAATTGCGAAACAGTATTAAAGAAAATCAAAAAAACTATGTCAGTGGCGCAAATAAATAATCGAAATTAACATAAGCAACAGCATATTATTGTCAAAATTTACTAAACAGTATTTATAATGTTATAATATTAAAGTATATAACTGTTAGATTCGCTAAAATGTGTTGAACTTTCTAAGAAATAGTTTTTTAATTCTCTATGAAAAAAACAAAATGAAAAGAAATACGAACATAATAATAGGTTAAGAAATTTAGGATAGATTTCCCTCATCTTTTCAAATAATAGTCAAAGATTGGGCTCTAAATGAGGTTTGGAATGATGACAACTAAATTCAAGATATTCAATATGCTGACATAATTCCGCATCATAAGGTCTTTGTTATAAACAAAGCCCCAATTGACAACTATTTTAGAAAGAAAGTTGTTTCAGTTGACTTCTAAAGGGTGTCCCAACAAGAACGCAAGATTTAAATAACTGATGCAGTAATTGAATTGTTTCTCTGGCTATGGCGGCTTCTTGTTGAAACCACATGCCCTCCACATTAATTTCTTCAATTCTAGGCACGAAAAAACTGGTTATCATTTCACGATACCGAACACCATTGACTATTTGTGCTTGACATGCCTCATTTTCATAAAAAAAAAGTCCAATGATTCCTCCAACCCATAATCCACACCACACAGTGAAACGTTGAGGATGCATTTGCTTCTCGTGAATCACTCAAGGATTTTCCTCACCCCAAATGCGACAATTCTGCTTATTGACGAAGCCATCAAGATGGAAATAGTCCCATCACTTAAGATGATTTTATCGGCAAAATCAGCATTTTCATGTTGTCTCTACAATACCCAATAAACGAACTCCCTTCGCTGTCCATGGTCAGCTGGCTTCAGTTCCTGAGTCAATTGAACTTTATATGCATGAAGATGCTAATCTTTCGTCAAAATTCGCTGAATAGTGGATTTGGAGACACCAATTTGCTGAGATTGGTTTCGAATTGAGGTGGATGGAGTTTGAGCGACATCCTCACGTACAGCTGCGACATTTTCGGTCGATCAACCTGGTCGAAGGCGCGTTGTTGTCTTTACCTCACTAACAGACCCAGTTTTGGCAAATTTATCCATTAATCTCTTTACAGTTGGCTCTTTTGGAGCATTATTGTGACACCAAATTGATCGCAATTTGCGAACTGTAGCCGCAAAACTTTTACAATTTCACAATGAGAATGCGTTGTTCATTCGTGTAGCGCTCCATTTTTACTAACCTCGTACCTTCTACTAGCAAACAATAACAATTGTTCAAATGTCAAACAATGACACTTCGAATGGCGCCAAATTTAAATCTTGCGTTCTTGTTGGGACACCCTTTATAAGACATCATTAAACGTAGAAACTTTTAAGAATACTTTTACATCAGCATAAAATGTTGACTTAAAAAACAAGCTGATATGTCATTAATATATAATGTGAATAAGAACGGCCCAGTATACTTCCTTGTGGCATACCTAAAGTTTGAATATATGAAAAGGATTCAATCCCTCAATAACAACTTTGCCCTGCCTATTGGTTAGATATGATTTAACCCACCTTAAAAATGTTGAGTGGAATCCCATCGACTTTGATTTTAAATACAGTATAGGTACATGATGCGATATCTTATCAGAAGCTTTAGAAAATTCAGTGAACACAGTCTTAATTTGATTACCGTGTTCCAAAGATGAAATGCAGTATTCACTAGAAGAACATAAATTTGTGACAGTAGATTTACCTGGAAAAAAATTCCTGTTGATGTGGAGAAATTATCGAATTTGTTAAGAAAATTAACTTTTTATAAATAACATTTTAGAGATGCTTCCCAATTTGGATATCGGTCTATAGCAAGTAACGTCACTGCACTTTCCATCTTTAAAAATCGGGGTAATAGAAGCACATTCCCAGCTGTCAATAAAAAATTCCCTTACTTAAACATAAGTTAAAAATATACGAGATGTATTTAAAAATTAAGGTGAATTTTCATGTTATTTATTCATCAATTTCTATTTTATCTCTTTCGAAGCAGTCCCCCTCAGATGTTCACTTGTGCCAGCGTTTTTTTCAATCTTCGAAGCAGTTCTGATATACAAATTTAGGTATGTTCTTGAGCTCTCTCAGCGATTCAGTTTTTGACTCCTCAATCGTCGCAAAACGCCGTCCTTTCATGGGTCTCTTCAATCTTGGGAACAGGAAAAAGTCAAAGGGGGTCAAATCTGGTGAATGCAGTGGCTGAGGCATGATAACGGTGTTGATTTTGACCAACTAATCGCTCACAAGCAAACATGAGTCAGCAGATGCATTATCATGATGCAAAAGCCATGAATTTTTTTTCCACAATTTCGGGCGTTTTTTTTCGTATTGCTTCACGCAAACGGTGCATAACTTCCAGATAATACTCCTTATTTGCCGTACGACCTTGTGGTAAGAACTTCTGATGCACTACGCCATGGTAATCGAAGAAAATAGTGAGCAAAACCTTGACATTTGATCGAACTTGGCGTGTTTTTTTTTTTGGTCTTGGCTCTCCTGGAGTCTTCCATTGGGACGATTAAGCTTTGGCTTCGATGTCATAACCACATACGCATGATTCGTCACCAGTTATGACCCTTTTAAGGAAATTTGGATCATCGTTGACGTCATTCAATAGTTCCTGAGCGCTGCTCATGCGGCGTTGTTTTTGGTCAAAATTCAGCAATTTTGGAACGAACTTCGCTGCAACACGCTTTATGCCCAAAATTTCCGAAAAGATTGCATCACACGAGTCAACCGATATGCTGACATCCTCAGCAACTTCTCTAATTGTGGTTCGGCGATTCTTCATAACAATTTTCTTCACTTTCTCAAGATTTTCATTGGTTGTTGATATGCTGGGGCATCCAGAGCGAGCGAGCGTCATCATTCACATCTTTTTGACCTTCTGTGAAAAGCTTGTACCACTTGTATACATTTTCTTTGACTGAGAGTACTGTCACCGTATGCCACTGTCAACATTTTAAGTGTTTTTGAGGACGTAATTCCATTTTTTACACAAAATTTGATGCAACTTTTTTGATCCATTTTTTCGATAGCAGAAAATCGCCTACATCGTTGAGTTGGCGGGCTTATGGAGTTTTAGTCGCTATGAATCACATCGACGGGAAGCGTCGCGCATTTTGCGTGCGCGCATTTTACGAGAACTCTCGTTCATATATTGCTACTAGGCGACTATATTGTGCTGAATATGGACTACGGCGAATTAGTGAAGCTCCGAGTGCTAATTTAATTAAAATATGGGTAAAGCGTTTTGAAGAGATCGGTTCAACATTTAAACCACAAGCAAATGGTCGCCCAAGAACATCTAGGACCGTATCCTTTTCTCTGACAAGGCTCATTTCCTTATGAATGGGTTCGTAAACCGCCAAAATTGTCATTACTGGAACAGTGGAAATCCCAAAATCAAACACCAGAAACCATTGCATAGTCCTAAAGTGACTGTATGGGCAGCAATCACTGGCAGTGGAATAATTGGTCCTTTCTTCTTCGAAAATGCGCGGGGCCAAAACGTCACGTTTAACACGGAACGCTATGTTGAGATGTTGGACGGATTTTTGGCTCCAGAAATTGAACGTTCAAGAATAGTGAATTCCAGAACTTGGTTTCAACAAGACGGAGCTACCTGACACACATCAAATGACTCCATGGCGGTGGTGAAGCAGATGTTCCCTGGCAGACTGATTTCGAAAAGAGGTGATATCCCATGGCCCCCACGTAGTCCAGACTTGACGCCTCTTGACTTTTTTTTTGTGGGGACACCTCAAACACAAAGTCTACAGTATGAATCCAAGAAACATCGTTCAGCTCAAGGAGAATATCCGTGGTGAAATGGCAGCCATTACACCAGTATTACTGAAGAAAGTTTTCAATAATTTTCGTTTGCGGTTAGAGGAGTGCCGTCGAAGAAAGGGTCACCATTTAGATGATGTTATTTTTAAAAAATAAACTCCATTTATTACTCTACAATGCCTTAGATTTATTTTAACCATACCTTTTGTATTTATTTTTTAATCTATTTTTTAAATATGCACGTTCTATTGCGCCACCTTGTATGATATGATTATGACTGAAATGTGGACCGATGCTTCCACCAGCCCATAAACCTGTCCAACCTCTCATATTATATCCGAATTTACGAGTATCACAAACAGCGAAATTTTGCTTATTGACGGATCATAAATTGCTCAGTTTTCGAAATACAGCCGAACAACTTGTAGACGTTGTGTGGTGAGCTAAGTCTTTCCATGAGCAAAATGTCTAACAATACTGAACACAGATATTATGACAACAGTTTGACAGTGTAATTTCTCATAAGGTTTTATGTTTTACAATATTTTCACGGTTCAAATACCACATGGCTGTCTGTCCTATGAGTGCAAGAGCAAGAGCTGATGTTAGTTTTCCAAAACTGAGTTGTCCGCACACTCACAAATTTCATATATTTTCAAGTAGAGAAAATTCTATACTTTAATACGTATAAAATTTAAAAAATTCATTTTATTTGCATCAAAATAAGTTTGTTAAATTTTCGAAAAATTGCACACATCCATATTGATGTTCTTCTAATATGAATCCAACTCACTTAAATTTATACTTGAAATCTCGTCTACTTCTATTATTTTTTATGATTATTTGCTAACCAATTCCTGTTACAGTTTTGACAACATTCAATGCGATTCAACTGATTGTTTGCCTACAATTAGTTGTTGATTTTCTTGCATGTTTCCCCCCACCATATCTATTGTCCAACGACTGCTACCAAAGCAATCTACAACAATTTGCATCATAGACTCCTCCAAGTAAATGGGCCAACATTGTTTTTGACCATTAAATTGGTAACGAACGTTCACAATGGCAGTCATAAAAATCACAACGACCACAACAACGGCAAGAGTAACTACGGCAACATAACAAGTGCAACATAAATCTCAAATAACAGCAACATGGAATTCAACCAACCCATATTTAAACATGATTTGGATTTGTAAACTAATTTCGAAACGTGTATGGACTACATAAGCCAAAGCAAATTTTTACCGTTTTCAAGTTTTGCAAAAAAATGTTCATTTAATTCTACACATATGGCATTTCTTTTTGTTGCTGTTGTAACAAACTAATATTTCTCCATTTCAAATCAAAAGCCCCCCTCCCCCCACGCCCCTTCAACCAATCCATTGGGGTGCAGTGGTCGGTTGGCTTTTGGTTGGTTTGCTTTAGCTTTTATGTATTTTTGTTCTTAATATCATGCATGAAATCCATGAATTGGTATTTTAGTAACCAAAATTTCAAAGCAAAAATAGTTGATTTCATAAAACGGGGATGGAGTAAAAACCTGCTGGCCTCGAAAGAAAATTGCGCGAATTATCATAAATTTAAGATTCCTTGGAAAAAATTCTGTTAAATTTCAGTCAATGGGGGAAAAATTATAATACCGACATAGGAATCGAATTACAGGTTATTTGGAAAAATATAACCTTGGAATAGAAAAGACCTCAATGTATTTTTGATGAGAATACCACGACAGTCCAAATGAGTTTCGAGTGGATACATATTCCTCATCAAGTCTTAAATAGGCGACAATAATTTTGAAAAATCAACACAAAAAGGGGAAAAAAATGCTTTTTATATAATATTTATATTATATAAAATATGTTTACAGGGTGTCCGTCGGGAAGGTATACTACTTTGTTTGTTTATAATTTTTAATTAAATGAAAGAGAATGGATCTTATATTGATAAATGTTTTATTTAATGTCGGCAATTATGTATGGAATACCAATATCAGATAAATGTCCGCCTCTGTTAGCCTCACAAATGCGAGCCCTTTTGAGCACATTTTTTATTACATTCTCACATATTTCACGCGGTATTTCATTAACATCATCACGAATATTTTGTTTGAGTTGCTCAGGCGTTTCTGGTTTATTTGCATAAACTTTGCTTTTCAGATATTCCCACAAAAGGAGCTGTCAAATCGGGCGACCGTGGAGGCCAATCAACATCACCATTTCTTAAAATAAGTTGAGGGGGAAAGAGGTCTCGCAGTAATTCCATTGTAATCGTGGCTGTATGCGATGTGGCACCATCTTGTTGATACCACATGTTAATCAAGACCAAAACATGCAGTTGTGGCGTTAAAAAGTTTTCAATCACATCACGATATCGCTCCCCTTTGACAGTTACCGTTACGCCGTTTTCAGTTTTAAAGAAGTTCTCTGTTCAAGGACTAAAATTCCTCCTGACCAAATTGCACACCAGACTGTCACTTTTAATGGATGCAAAGGTGACTGATGAATAATTTGAGAGTTTTCCATTGCCCAGAACCGCCTATTCTGTTTATTCGCATATCCATCCAAATGAAAATGGGACTATCTGGTCACTCATTATGATGTTTTCATGAAAATATGATGTTTTCATCCTATTGGCATATGTATGGCGGCGTAAAATGTCTTTTGGAAGAAGCTCCCGTGAACTGAATCGTAAGTGGAAACAAATGCAAATCCTTGTGCAAAATTATGGACAAAATTGTTCTTTGAAGACCAAGCTCTTGAGCATGGCGTCTAATTGAGGTTGATGGATTGTTTTGAACACTTTCTTGAGCAGCAGTAATGTTTTCAGCCAATCTTGCATTACGTTGTGGTCCATGCTTGGCCCTATCAGCTACAGACAATCTTTCTTCGAAATTATTCACTACACGATAAATAGTGCGTCTTGTTGGCACGTTGTTTCTCCCAAAGATTTCACGTAACTTTCTTATCGTCACAGTAATCGATGATTGATTTTGATAAAATGTTTTAACGATTAAAACACGTTGGTTTATCGAATATTCATATCCATAACAAATTTGCCACGTCTCTACTTCATGACTGCCAAATATGAACTGTCAAGGGCAATGTTTACCGAAATGGCGGCAAAACAAAGTAGTAGTAGTACCTTCCCGACACCCTGTATATATTGATAATATTTATATTATAATTTCTTAGCCTATTGAATAACAGCTCTGCACAAGTCCGATGGGGTTGCAATGTATGGCATTGGAAAGATAAGATTTCATGCTCAAAAACTGTTCAGACAGTTTTGTAATTGCTGGACTCAGTATTGCTTGAGCGCGGATCAATAATGAATACCAGCAAAAAGAAAATTTAACATATTTTACAGTTCTTCGCGAATAAAAGCGAAAACCCCAGAGAGGCGGCTGAGAATGTAAATAACGCTTACGGTCCTGATACTGGTAATCGCCAATCATGGGCATTTTTAATGGCATGGATTCCATTCCGATGATTTTGATTCCGATGATGATGATGAAGGCCATTTAACGAAACTGTCGGCAGAAGAAAGGAAATAATAAACTGTTCAACCGTCACGTAACCACTGTTCTGAATGACCAAGAGAGCACAACATTGAATATGGGTGAACACAAAACAGAACCTCATTGTATGGGTGCCACACGTGTTAAGGAAAAAAATCTCATCTGTGAATTACAGCTGAATCGCAACAAAATCGGTCCATTTCTAAAGCGGATGGCGGATGACTAGTGATGAAAAGCGGCACACTTACGACAACGTCAGGGGAAAACGATCGTGATCGAACCACCGGGAGCAGCCGCAAACGGTGCTTAAAACAAGATTGACGGTTGGGAAGCTTTTGCTGTGTGTCTCGAAGGATTGGTGGGGCATCGTCTATTATGGGCTGTTCTCCTACAAAACGAACCAAACTCTTAATTTGGACATATACAATCAGTAATTGAACTATATGATTGAAATAATTGCCCTGAAGTGGTCAGCTTTGGCCAATCGAAGAATAATTGTAGCCCATCAAGACAACGACAGGCCACACATATCGATTGAGTATCGTCAAAAGCTCCGGAAAAGCTTCTTATGCATCTACCTTATAGTCCGGACTTGGCATAGAGTGATTGCCAAGTGTTCCTATCAACGGAGAATGATTTTTCTGTTAAAAAAAAATTCAACTTAATGGAAGTTTTGTGAAAATCGACTGTCTCATTTATTTGCCAATAGCGGCGAGAGTTTCTATGAGAGAGGCACAATGGAATTACCTTCAAAATGGCAACAACATATCGAACAAAACAGTGCATTTTCGATCTAAACTGGTTCATTCTAACTATGCTAAATAAAACCTACAATGTCATGCAAAAATTATGCATATCTTTTTACAAAACCTTATATTAACGGAGACTAGACTGCAAATTGTTGTTTTACTTGTTTGGTTTTGCTCTTCAAAAGTTATTACACGACCCTGGAACTTCATTTCCACCTGTTATACAGGGTACTTTTGAAATCTTAGATGCAATTACACACTTAACACATGTAGTTGGTCAAAAAGATTGTGACTGTGACGGTAACTGTGACTGGATTACGATTCATTTCACAGCAATATTGAAACAAACAAGTTGTAACATTCATTCATTCCATTCCATAGAAAAAACCTACAGATAGATTGGACCGACCATAAGATAATAAGACAGGTGGGCAGGCAGACAGACAGATAAAACGATGGATGGGTGATGGTACAAACTTGTCTTATTACGACCAACATATAACCCAGAAAATCAATAAAGCATGAATTGAAAGTAAAACATACAACCCCTGTTGCCATTGTTGCTAATATTTCTCACAATTGTAGCCGTAGTTGCTGATGATGTATTCATGAAAAACAAGAATAACCTCAACAAGAAACAAAAAATTAAAAAAAAAAAAAAAATTTCCCCACTACTCAAATTTACTACTAGATAATACCTGTACATACGAGGTGTATTCAAAAAATAAGGTAGGCTACGTACATTCGACTTCCGATTATTATTTTGTTTTCCAGTTGGTACAGTCGCCTTGAAGATATGTTGACAGTTTTATCCATATAGCATGTTTAGTTTGTTTGTGAGAAGCATAAATAAGACAAATATTTTGCGTGTTCGACGATTTTCTGCTATCAAAAAAGTGGATCAAAGAAGTTGCATCAAATTTCGTGTACAAAATGGAATTAAGTGCTCAAAAACACTTAAAATGTTGACAATGGCATACCGTGAGAGTACTCTGAGTCAAAAAAATGTTTACAAGTGGTACAAGTTTTTCACAGAGGATCGAGAAGATTTGAATGACGACTCTCACTCTGGACGCCCCGGCACATCAGCAACCGATGAAAATGTTGAGAAAGTAAAGAAAATTGTTATGGAGAATCGTCGAATCAAAATTAGAGAAGTTGTTGAGGATGTCGGCATATCGGTTGGCTCAGGCCGTGCGATCTTTTCGGAAATTTTGGGCATGAAGCGTGCGGCTGCGAAGTTCGTTCCAAAATTGCTGAATTTTGACCAAAAACAACGTTGCATGAGCAGCGCTCAGGAACTATTGAATGACGTCAACGATGATCCAGATTTGCTTAAAAGTGTCATAACTGGTGACGAATCATGGGTATACGATTATGGTTACGGCATCGAAACCAAAGCCCAATCGTCCCAATGGAAGAGTCCAGGAGAAACCGAGACCAAAAAAAAAGCACGTCAAGTTCGATGAAATGTCAAGGTTTTACTGACTGTTTTCTTCGATTACCATGACGTATTGCTTCGGGAGTTCTTACCACGAGATCGTACGGTAAATAAGGAGTATTACCTGGAAGTTATACGCCGTTTGCGTGAAACAATACGAAAAAACGGTCGGAATTGTGGAAAAAAAATTCATGGCTTTTGCATCATGATAATGCAGCTGCTTACTCATCTTTGCTTGTGAAAGATTATTTGGTCAAACTCAACACCGTTCTTATGCCTCAGCCACTGCATTCACCGGATTTGGCCCCCTACGACTTTTTCTTGTTCCCAAGATTGCAGAGACCCATAAAAGGACGGCGTTTTGCGACGATTGAGGAGATAAAAACCGAATCACTGAGAGAGCTCAAGGACATATCAAAAAGTGAATATCAGAACTGCTCCGAGGGTTGGAAAAACGCTGGCATAATTGTATTATATCTAAGGGGGACTGCTTTGAAGGAGATAAATGGAAATTCATGAATAAATAAATATTTTTTGAGAAAAATTACAATTTACCTAATTTGTGGAACACACCTCGTACATGATATTTATGAACCTTTATAATTACAGTACA
>JAHXMU010034355.1:0-16579 GCA_019455685.1 Philornis downsi | reverse complement strand
GTTTGTTTGCTACAGCAGCGTGAAGTTGGTAATACCTCGAGCGCCTACTTCTGTGCTATAGCTGTTATTGTTATTTTCGATCATAAATTATAATACAAACACAAATGTCTTACATTTTGGTAGGGAGACATATGATGAGAGCTACTCAAACACTCACTCAATTGGCTGGAATTTCCATACTTGTTGTTTTCACAAAACATCGGTCGAGGCTTTCTTATTATGTAACTGACGTGGCAAATACCTACAGGTATCATACTTTAAGTTCCATATTCCTTTACACGGCGGTCTAGACGATGCATATCCTATACCTGGCATCCAAAACGGAATCGTAGTGAATTCGAAATTGTGTTTGAAATCGATATCAATTACAATACACACATTGAATAACAATCAAAAACAGAATTTTATCATTAAATATCATCGATGCCGTAATATTCCTGCCTACGGTTATGCGTTATAGTTTGCGATCCTATCTATATATCCTTTATATACGTACGGGACGGGGACGCTGTTATTTAATCGACCACCAACTACAGCGAATTCGGCCATAAACTCTAAGTAAGGAAACTGTAGCGAGATCATCCCATACATCAGCAAAATTTCATCGAATTGGAATAATTTGAATAATAACCTTTTAAAAATAACTTAAAAAAAAAAAACAGATATCAACCAGGAACAGCGAAGAGTAGCTTCGGTCTATGGCAATTTGGCCCTAGTAAAATAAAACTAACGAAACTGAATTTTACTTAATAATGACAACAGTGCAAACAACGTTAAAGACAGTAACATGACACATTTACTAAATGTGTTTACTTTATTAATCATACAATATCTTTCACCGTTTTGATAAATTTCAAATGAAAAATAAGAAAACGCATTTATTTTAGCATTGACTTCTCAATAAAATCATGGACGGCGATAATGCTGGTGTAAATACCGGGATAACTTTCGCGTGCACAACCAACACCCCATGAAACAACTCCACAAAGTTCGCCATTGAAAACAGCAGGTCCACCCGAGTCGCCAGAACAGGCATCCTTTTTACCCTGCTCTTCGGCACAAACCATACTTCTGGTTATGGTGATATCGGCTTCCTCGTAGCGCTCCACACACTCTTCATGCGACAGCGTGGGAATTCGCACAGAACGCAGTTCATTCGAAACCACTTTACTTGTTTCCTCAGTGCGACCCCAACCCGATACAACAATGTAGTCATCCTCTTGCATGAGCTGTGTACACAGCTTTATTGATTGCATTCCCGGTCCACCAAGAGGTAAAGGACTATCCAACTTAAGTACAGCTACATCTAAATCCAACGTGTCAATGGTGTAACCGTCTGGTATATAAAAGGCTTCAACATTTCGTTGTACTCCCTCACTTCCGTCTGATTTGGAGGCATTTGCGATTATCTTAAGTTCGCTCTCATCGCGACTCTGAAGACAATGGGCTGCGGTCACTACGTGGCGATCAGAAACCAAAGATCCACCGCACAGGAATAGTCCATAGGTATCTACCAATTGTACCAAAAAAGGAGCTTTGTCGATGGTAATAATCCGTCCTCCCACTATGCGCTGCCTGGTAAGCCGTCTTCCATTCGATATAGCCAAGAATGCAAAAGACAAAAATATGAGTGCCAACAATCTAGTGCTCGGATTGTACATTTTCTGTGACGTCTTTAATTGAACTGTGCTAAACCCCACTATTCGACACTAACTTTTATTCAGATTCTAACTCGCAAAAGACGTTAAATAAATACTATTCTGAAACAACTGTTTAAATATTTGCACAGTTTAAGCGATCATCAAATGCTGATAGCTGGTTACAGTCCGACTCCAACTTACCCTACATATAATTGTAAGAAAAAGCTAAGTGGCACGATAACACCACAGTGTTTGGGGCAGCTGATTTTTTAAACAAAGTATTTACTATCAACAACAACAGAGATTACTATGACACAGTGACAAAGTAGACGTCGCCACTAATTTAATTCGCCCGAACGCAGCTTGTTATTTGGTACAATGAAAGGCGAATGAACCTACATTCATAGCACCCTACATTTGATCATTTCAGGCGTCAGCAACCATGCCAATACTATACCCCAAAAAAAACCAGGGGGCCAGTTTATCTACATATAGGTACATATGTCTGCAGTTGTTTATCTTTGGCCAAATGTTCCAAATTTAAGGGAACCAGTGTGACTTGTTGACAAGTCAAAAGTATTTCCCGCTATTTTCTCCGCTTGGTGTGCCTGAAAGTGTCTAAAAAAATAATTCTTTATTGAACCTTCTCATGAGAATTGGAAGCGGAAAAAACGAAAAGAAAGCAGAAAAAATTATTTTTTTATTAATACTATGTAAAAGTCAACTTTCTGTGAGTTGAGACACGAAAATTGCCCACGTTTAGCGAATCTAGAAATAAAAAAAGTAATTTGTTCTTTACAGAGCGGCCCCAGCCGAAACAATACGTAGTCACCCGATTGCGAGGATTGTGCACACATCCTTATTGCATTCACTCCTGACCCTTGAAGAGGTAAGGGAACAACTTAAGTACAGCTACATCTAAATCCAAAGTGTCGATGCTGCATCCATCTGGTATAAAAAGAGCGGTGAGCCCTCTTTTTTACTCCCTCACTTCCGTCTAATTTGGAGTCAGTTCGTTCTCGTCATGACTCTGGAGGCAGTTTGCAGCGGTGACAACGTGATCGGATCAGAAATCAAAGATCCACCGCACAGGAACATAACATCTCAGTACAGAAACAAGAGCATCCAAGAAAATTAAAAAAATCAGTTGATCGTGATGTAGAAGTGGTGTAAAAAAGGATAATCATTGATAAATTTAACATGGGTTTGTCCTAGAAGCGGCGATGCTACTGCTTTTGACACCTTTTCACTTCCTTTGCACCAAATCCTCTGTAGCAATGAAAACTCTTATATGATCAATTTTCTTCTTTCAGTCGGCGTTCACATAACTAATTAATTTAAATTATTAACAAACAACAATTTTAAACAGAAAAAATAATAAAAATGTTTAATACTCGTACAACGATTGTCGGTTATAAAGCCGTTATGTCATCGAGCCCTTTGAAGTAATTAAAAAGAGCTTCCCAAGAAGCGGAAAATATGCTCTTAAAGCATTTAGGGTAGCTATGAAAATACTATTCTTTGGAATGACTTCCACTTTTTTTTTACTGGGATGTTAACTTGTATAAAATTCTATCCAAATCAGAACGTCTGTTAGAGAGTTAAAATTTAATCAAATTTGGCAAAATTTGGTTAGTATGAGACCTTTGAATAAGGTGCTATGATGTGATAGCATTTCTAAAATAATTATTCTATTTAAATGGGAGATAAAAAGAAAGCTTAGGCTCAGAGATCATGTGCCGTATTCCATTTATATGCGACATTTCCTCCTTCTTTTGTTTAACCATCTCATGGGGACGAAGCAGTGTCCAACATGTGCTTTATAGCATCCACAAGATGGCGTTATTACTGAGAATTAAAGCATTTGCTTTGACTGAATCAGGTATTAATTCTGTTGAAAACGGCTCATACAGACCTATGTTCTGATTCTAATAAAAAATTGCGGGTAGTGATAATTCCCCTACCATAATCTGGGATGAAAAACCGGCCACAAAAAATTTGGCACGCAAATACACAAAGGCAGACTTGTATGTATTCATATTTGTACTCGATAAATAAATAATATATCATATTAATTAATATGATATAATATATCACATCATATTTGAGCCAATTTTGATAAATAACTAAACCCTGAAATATGTTATTCGAAACATTCGAAATAGCTGTACGAATGTACATAAATTGAATTATGTTTCCCCCCCTAAACTCTTGCCTACGCCTACAAATTGATGACTAAAAACAACGTCAAAAAATCACTTGTGCGTCTGTAATTAAGAACCGGCATACTGGGTTAATTTTAATGTGACAATTAGCGATGTTCTAGGTTACCGAAAACAACCATGATACCGCAGCAGTTCGACCAGCAAATCACTTTAACCCCTTTACAAATCTGCTGAAATCTGGCACAAGGAAATTTTTCTCTAGTTAAAGATTATAACTGGGCGAGCTAATAGTGTTCCTTGAAATATTAAATAATATTCAAAACGATGAAAATCATTTTTTCACCCAAAATTTTTAAGAAATATGATATCAAATAACATCGACTTGGAAGTGTCCCATACGCCTTCAAAAGAAATCACAGTTCTCAAATCGTACCGAAGATTTGTTACTCATATTTATTTATGATTTATAATACAACAGAACATTTAAAGAAATATATACAAACAAAACTAATAATTCATACATTAAGTTTTCGGGTTTTTACTTTGCTTATGTGGAGACTAAAATAGACATCCTTATCTATTATATGACGTACATAGGAAATAAATCTAAGCGCTTCGATCTGCTGCGCTCTTCTTCGGAGTTTTGGCAGCTCTCTTCTGCACCGCACATCGAATTCGTTGTCGAAAACTTTTCGCACTGGAGCATTTGGATCCCTCCGCAGAACAAATTGCAATCAACGCATTTATCATACACTGATGCGCTGGACCACGTCGATGTCGGTATATAGCTCATAGAGCTCATGGTTCATGCGACGCCGATACTCTCCGTTAGCGATAAAGGGCCCTTTATATCCCATAGTAGTTTCCTCTCGAAGACTACCAGCACTAATTCATCCGCTTGTGTCATAACCTAGAATTCTGCGCCTTACAATAAGACAGGTAAAACTAACATCTCTTACAGTCGGATTTTTGTTCGGCGAGAGAGAGTTTTTTCAATAAATCGCCAGCAAGCAATACTATTCTCTTTATATTCATGCTGACATCGTCTGTTTTGTTTGCAGCGGAACCGAAGTAGATGAATTCACGCGCCGCTCCAAAATTACAGTTGTTGTCAACATTCACACAGCATCCCAAGGGAGCAGACTCTGTGTCCGTTGAAACAAATAACTCTGTTTTCTCCTCGTTTATCGCTAAAATAATTTTTACTGACTATCTCTCAATGCTTGAGTTTTCTGGCAATAATGTCCATATCGTCTGCTCTTGTTAAAAATGGTACCAGTCGTGTTAACCGCATCTTTCCTCATAATCATCTCCAACAGTACGTGAGCGGTCCCAAAAAAAAGAAGACCCAAGAAAGTTGGGAAAAATTTTCTTTATTTTTCAACATAGCCGTTTAGCTCTAGACACTTTTTCCAGCGATATTTGATAGCTTCTATACCCTGTTTATCGTAAGAACTGTGAAACTCCTTAAAATAGCCATCAACCGGAGACTCCACTTCTTCATTGTTGGCAAATTAAGGTTCGTAATGAAACAATTCGAACTTTAATTCATTGTCTTGATGAAACAACACTTTATTCGCCAAATACGGACTTTTTTACACAATTTCATTACCTAAATGCTGCAATAAATTAGCATAATATTCGCCGTTGATGGTTTTTCATTTCTGAAGATAATCTATAAAAATAATACCACCCTGTCTTCGCCTTCTTTGACACGATTCTCCTATTCCAGTCCTCTGCTTTCCCTGTTCTTTTGTCACAGGTGTGAAGTGGTGGACCACTGTCTCATTCATGGTTATTAATCGACGCAAAAATTCGGCTTTATTGCGGTGAAACATCGCCAAATACTCTACTGAAACATCTTCACGATGCTGTTTTTGCTCTGTTGAAAGCAAGCGCGACACCCATCTTGCGCAAAGCTTGTCCTCTTCAAATCTTCGGTCAACATACAATAATGTATATCACTTTTTGAAATGCCTATCATTTCAGATAGCTCACGCGCCTTCAAAGGACGATCATCCAATAACATTTTGTGGATTTTCTTAACCGTGTCTAGCGTGGACACTTTAATTGGTCGACCACTACGGAGTTCGTTTTAACAGCTCGTATGGCCTCGTTGAAACTCTGCTACTCAGTATTTTACAGTCGTAAACGAAAGAGCAGAGTAAAATCTAGCTCGCCTTCAATATTGGTTGGACTGACACCTTTCACATGGGAATATTGAATTTTGTAACGGTGACCAGTTTTTCCATGTTTACAAATTCACTGAGATCGTTTACTTTTGACGGCTCCAATAAAAATACTAAACAACATGGCTCCTTGAAACTTAAAACGTGTGTTATATAAGGTTGCCTCTTTCCACTAAAATAATTTTTTTTTCAAACTTCTGACACAATCTGTACGTCAGTACGGCTAGTTTTGGGAACGCCCTTGTATATTGAAGAGGTTGCACGAAGGCTGCCCACCTGCCTAAATCCTCGTTTGCTGTAAAACGGTTCACTAATATTTGTGACTATGTTCACGTCGAACATATTCAGTGTTGTTCAGTGTTGGAAATCAAAAACGAGGTTGGCGTTGCCACATAAAAATATTGTACTCTTAAAAAAACACAGTACTGTCTGAAGAAAAAATTTAGTTTCATATTCCACCACCATTTTCTTTATATAGAGTTTAACCGTGAAAAGTTTGCATACTACCAGCTTTAAGTGGAAATTAACGATTTTGATAAAAAAAAAGTTATCAATTTGAATTTCTTCGTATTATATGGCGATTTTATTGCGAAGTTAGTTTCAATTAAGAGGTTTTTGGTGCGAAACGAAGAGAATTTTTCATACATTATTCGATTTTGAAACACCTGGCTTTTGCGAAAGCCTCACTAAAAGCTTTGAAGAAAGTTCCAAAATTGAAAATCAACTTTGGAAAGGCATTACCAACCTCCCACTTATCACATGTAGTACTCACAGGTATGCGGGTGAGTATACGAGGTGTGATAAAAAAAACGGTTTTTTTTCAAATTTCGTGAGTTACGCATATTCGATCTTCGTATTTTTTTTCTGTTATGTTGGTACACATGTCTGTTTTATATATTTTGACAATATCAGCCATTTTGGATTGTCAGTTTGTTTTTGGCAGATAAAAAGGTTAGTCGTGTTTTGGTGTGCTCTATGATTTTGTACTATTCGAAAAAATGGATCAAAGAAACTGTATTAAGTTTTGTGTAAAAAATGAAATTAAATGTGCAAGGACATTTGAAATGTTGACTGTGGCGAAATGTTCTACTATGAGCAGAACACAAGATTAACTGTGGTATAACCGGTTTAAGGAAGGCCGAGAAGATGTCAATGACGATGCTCGTTCTGGTCTCCCGAGCACGTCAACAACCGATGAAAACTTTGAAGCAGTGAAGAAAATAATTCTGGATAATCGTCGAATCACTATTAGAGAGGTTGCTGATGATGTTGGCATATCGTTCAGCTCATGCCAAGAAATTTTCACGGATGTTTTAGGCATAAAACGTGCGGCAGCGAAGATTGCTCCAAAATTGCTAAATTTTGAGCAAAAACAACGTCGCATGAACATCGCTCATCAGGAGAGCTGTTGAACGTCGTCAACGACGATACAGATTTCTTCAAAAAGGTCATAACTGGTGACGAATCATGGGTGTATGGCTATGACATTGAAACGAAAGCAAAATCATCCCTATGAAAGCGTCCAGAAGATCCAAGACCGAAAAAGCACATCAAGTTCGGTCAAATGTAAAGGTTTTGCTCACTGTTTTCTTCGATTGCAATGACGTGGTGCATCATGAATCCTTGCCACAAGGTCGTACAGTCAATAAATAAGGAATACTACCTTAAAGTTATGCGCTGTTTGCGCGAAGCAATTCGTCAGAAACGCACAGAATTGTGGAAAAGAAAATAAAATAGAAATTGATGAATAAATACCTTTTAGAAAAAATTTGAAAATAACGGTTATTTTTTGATCACACCTTGTATTTATACACACACATATTGACAAGAAAATATTTTTACGCAACACGCGCATTGCCAAAATTGATCCGAATAATTGACTTTCGGAATGCTTCGAATCACGCAATATATTATTATGTTATTATTACGAATTAAAATAGAAGCTATTTTTGCTTATAACAGAGACACTGATAAGTTCACAATTCAAGCGAATGCATTTTCTTGTTTGTAAACCATAAACTGTCACAAAAAACCCAAATACCTTAATGGGACCACCTTGTAAGATTTTAAAATCCCAACGTAAATATTCCCGCAGTGAAACTGCATTATTAGATTAAATAATGCAGGCTTTCATTATTTGACAACATTTTTAAAGCTTGGCCACAACGAAAAGATTTAGCTGGCAACTCTGTATGGAGACAAAGCAACTGAGAGTGAGAGCAACTCTACACTAACGAATGAAGTATCGCACGCTCCACGCGCTGTACCGATGAGATCATGCGCAAAATGAACGAACTAAGGCGAAAAAAGCATGAGAGGTAAACAAAACAAACAAACTGAAAAGGAACAGAAAAAAACATCATTTACTTCAAACGAAAACAACAATAAACCACAAACTGTCGGTACGAGTGTATCTTATATGTATGCACATATGTATATGCATGTGTGTTTGCCCGTAACTAAGCACATGTATGTATATATGTATGTGCGTACGGGCATGTTTCTTTGGCAAATATCTTTGGGAGAATCTGTTTGGGAACCCGTCGGACGAGATAACAGCTGCCGTTCGCTGCTGCCGGCCGGTAGAGAAATATCAGCGACGATCGCTTGACATTCACGGTGTCGTGTTACATCAATTATACACATGTAATTTGAATAGAAGATGTACGAAGCAACAAACGAGCGAACATTACATCAGTGTGTACACTACACTTACGGTGACTAACAGCGTAATTGTTGTGAGGCGAAAAAGCATTCTGAGCAGTAGGTTTTCAAGTAAATCGTTGAAATTTGCCACTTGCCACCGAAGAAAGTTTTGACAAAATCTGTCAGTCATAAAATATCACGAAACGCCCACATTTAAATTGTTACTTTTGCACCAACAAAACGAAATAATAGAAAATGTACCTATTTGGGTTGTCATAATTTGTAAGTCTTGTGTACATTTCAAACGAAGGGACGAGGTGTGCCGCCACAAGGCTTATGCTTTTCGATCATTTTTCATGAAAATTGTCGTCTTAATAAGTCATGCATATGGATTTGTTGATTATATTGATGACAAAAAAATTTTGAAATTGCAAAAATTAGATCATTCCCAACCAAATCAATCTCCAAAAAGCATTTTCCGTGTGGAGTTCATGGTGAAAGAGCGAACGGAAAGTGCATTGAACCTGTATGCTAAACCTTATGAATATAAATTGCTTAGAATGTTTTCATATTTTTCGCAATGTAAGCAACAAATTTGTACGAAAACGTTCGAACAAACAGCAGATTAATTGATTGTTTACGTTTCCTCAAGTACAGAAGCGTTGCTATCCAACCATAACGACATCAGATTAAACTTCATGACATCTTTGCGAACGTGGCAACGTGTCCTACAAGTCGCCATATTCCTGGACCACGAAGGTTATTTGTGTTCCTTCTCCATGACCTGATTTAAATGAAGTAAAACTAAGTGTTTCTTTGTGATTGTTTATCTTCATTTGCAATAAACAGATGACGTCACTGATGACTTCTTCGATGCACAAGTTCATTAATCGGATTTGACTCTAATTTGATCTACTTATCGATCTTGCACAGTGTTGACAGAACTATTAATAAGGCTCTACATGGGAGTGATGTGGTGACAGATATTCTCCCAAAGGAATTATTGGTGAAGGGGGGAAAACGAATAGAATTAGTAGGGGGTATTGCTATAATTACCCGTTTTTCGGATGGAACAAAACACTTTGGGGATTTCAAATTTTTTCTAGAGGCGCTCTTCGGGATGAGAGACACAACTTTATTTTACGGAGGTTTGATCAAAAGTGAGTTAAGGCTAAAATGTAATAGACATTGTAAGCCAGAGTTGTGGAGCAATTCTGACTGCAAGAATGCGGGCGAAAGCTTTTGGCAAGATATTACAAGATTGTGACAGGACATATCATATATGAGAGTGATAAGAGATATTATAATACAAGTCAACGGGTGTGAAATAAAGATTCCGATTAAAATTCTGCTTTTGTTCAGGCGTAAACAGCCGCATGTAACAATAAGAAGCGGTATTTCTTGTAGGGAATAAAAAAATGCACAGTTTTTTAGCCCAAAACCCTGGAGGTAGAAAAAAGCTAAGTTTTCAAACTGTTTTGTGGTTAAAAAATTGGATTTTGGTTAAACTTTTTGAACTCTTTTCTTACATTTTTTTTTGTCGTTTTTTTTTCTAAAAATGAACGCGATGTGACTACAAAAAAATGGTTCTGCGTATGAATTAAAGAATCTCGAATTAAGAACTCCAGTTATCGAGCCATTGTTGCGCGCGAAGGTAAACTAAATTCCTTTTTATTTTGCTGCGAAATAGCTTGGAGAAATTTTTACGAAGCAGAAAAGTATAAATTATTCAAACGGGAACTTGAAACATTGAAACATTAAGCGAATTTTGTTATTAAACAACGAAAAAAATTTATTAAAGATGTAAAAAAAACGGACTCTTAGTACCTTAAAAGTACAGGGTGGCGCACGAATCGTCAATGTCAATGGGGACCGTTATTTAAAGATGTTAAAGGCGTTCTTTTTACGCAGAACTGCATTTAGTTTAAGCAAGATGGAGCAACTGCATACATAGCCAGAATGGTTATGGCGGAGCTCCAACGAAAATTCCCTTGAAAATTAATATCCGAATCCGAAAAATATCCACTTTACGCTAGCTCTTAAGGTCACTTGGCCAGCACCAGCCTTTTTTATGTCATGCAAGAGGTGCAAAAAACGAAATCAAGAAATTTGAAAACAATAACTGAGCCGATCCCGACTTCAAGCCCTTCAGGCCGCAATAATTTTCTGATCAGGTGTCGCATATGTGCGAATAACCATGTAGATCATTTACGGTCTATCATCTTTAACACCTATTAGTTATATAAAATAGAATTGGAAATTTCTATATAATAAAAAAATTAATGAAATACATTGATTAAAAAAAAGTTATTTAAATTCCTTATTGTAGCACAATTGGTGTGCCACCCCGTATTGTTAAAACGTAATTGCTACAGAAAGCGTAACAAAATAATTTCCCTACTAACAAATGAAAATTTTATAAAATATCAACATTGGTAAAAAAAATTAACTTCGCACAATATCTTCTCCTTTTCGATCAATATTTTAAATCAAAATTGTATTTTGCATTCAGATTGTATTTAGCATTTTAATAAGTTTTACAGATGACAATTTCAAATCCATTTTGCAATTGGGCCTTCCTCGTGAACAAGTAAAAATTTGATAAAATATCAACAATGGTAAAAAAAAATCAACTTCACACAATATCTTCGCCTTTTCGATCAATATTTTGAATCGAAGTCATATTTTACATTCAGATTAGATTTAGCATTTTAATAAGTTTCACAGGTGACAATTTCAAATCCATACAGAATCGAATCACATAAGTTTTGATGAAACATATTCATCAGAAAAAACACAAACTTCTTATTTGAAATTTTTAGTTTGCTATGCTAAGTAAGACAGTCCTTTCGCTGCTGTGCAAGCGCCTCGAAGGAAATGCTTCCGATGTTAAAGTTTATGATAGAATCGTAAAAATCCACCAGTTGTGGACAAATGACCATTTCTGTAATCCCTATGAGCGAAACCACTTAAAGTTCATGTTAATGTAAAAGTAACAAAAGAAATTTCTATTCATCAGCTCAAAGGTGGACTGCCCTGTTAAACATAGCTTTGAAATGACCGTTTACTGTAGATTTTTGGTATAATTTAAACAAATTCGGTTCGCTTGATAATATTTAAAATGACGCATTTTTTATGCAACCTCAATATTGCTGTTTGTTCTGATGGGTAGAAAATATATGATAGAACTACATGAGTATTATCTGCATTATCTGAAATGAATCATAATATAATTCTTGTTACTTTTGTGACATAAAAAAAAAATATCTCATAAATATTAAAATATTCGCATCGTTTAATATACGAGTATTAACTAAAGTAAACAACTTGTTAAACAAAAGTTATGCTGCTTTAGAAACGGGATCATACGGTTGAATACTGCAAAACTAAGCAATAATGTTTAAAAATATTTCCTAATGCAATTGGATTGAACGATAATTACGGTTTTTTACATTTCTTATGAATTTTTAAATCGGACTGTTAAAATCTATATGTATATCTTAAACCACAAGAACTTTTAGTATGTATAAAGATCTCATCTGCTTATAAAACACTAGAAAAACTGATGCATATCAGTTTAAACTACATCAATTTTCTCTAAAAAAGTAATTTTTTTCTGCTTTTTTTTAGCTTTTCTTAGCTACTTTTTGCAAAAGTTTTGTTTTTTTCATTATCAAGTCCTGGCACACTGGTCACGCATTTAACTGCAAAAAAAAAAAACTCTTAACTGCTATGGTAGTAGCAAAATTTCAGTTAGCTGAACTTACTTGCACACATCTTCACCCAAAGTCCTTTTGCGCTGGTGCAACCCAGTGAGCAGGAATGCCAGAAGAGGTGTGGTGAATCACTCGGTTCTCACTATTTTTCACTTTTTTTATTTCATTTATTCATACATCATGATGCAGAAAACATCAAAGATAATAAAATAATAAATAAAAATAATAAAATATCAAATTCTTTAGTACAAATATAAAAAAAAATATATATACATATATATGTGTATATATATGTATGTATAATAAGGATAAAAAAAACTATATGAATTCAAATATTAATAGTAAAGTTTATATTATAATTCCACAACCAAATGCAACTATAAAGCAAATGCAAACCTAATACAGGGTGTCCGTCGGGAAGGTACACTACTTTGTTTATAATTTTTGATTACACGAAAGAGAATGGATCTTATATTGATAAATGTTTTATTTAATGTCGGCAAATATATATGAAATTCAATATCAGATAAATGTCCGCCTCTGTTAGCTTCACAAATGCGAGCCCTTTTGAGCACATTTTTCATTACATTCTCACACATTTCACGCGGTATTTCATTAATTTCATCACGAATGTTTTGTTTGAGTTGCTCAAACGTTTCTGGTTTGTTTGCATAAATCTTACTTTTCAGATATCCCCACAAAAAGAAGTTCGGAGCAGTAAAATCAGGCGACCGTGGAGACCAATCAACATCACCATTTCTTGAAATAACTTGTTGTGGAAAGAGGTCTCGCTGTAATTCCGTTGTAATCCTGGCTGTATGCGTTGTGGCACCGTCTTTTTGATACCACATATTAATCAAGCCCAAAGCATGCAGTTGTGGCGTTAAAATGTTTTCAATCATATCACGATATCGCTCTCTAATAACAGTTACCATTACGCCGTTTTCAGTTTCAAAGAAGTGAGGTCCAATGATTACTCCTGACCAAATTGTACACCAGACTGTCGCTTTTAATGGATGCAAAAGTGACTGATGAATAATTTGAGGGTTTTCCATTGCCCAGAACCGACTATTCTGTTTATTCACATATCCATTCAAATGAAAATGTGTCTCGTCACTTATTATGATTTATTCATGAAAATCGGAGTTGTCATGGGCGAGCTATAACATCCTATTGGCATATGTACGGCGGAGTAAATGGCCTTGTGGAAGAAGCTCTTGCGTCAACTGAATCTTAAATGGAAACAAATGCAAATCCTTGTGCAAAATTGTGGCCAAAGTTGTTTTTGAAAGACCAAGCTTCTGAGCATGGCGTCGAATTGAGGTTGATGGATTGTTTTGAACACTTTCTTGAGCAGCAGTAATATTTTCAGCCGATCCTGCAGTACGTTGTGGTCCATGCTTGGCCGTATCAGCTACAGATCTTCTTTCTTCGAAATCATTCACTACACGATAAATAGTGCGTCCTGTTGGCATGTTGTTTCTCCCAAAACTTTCACGTAACTTTCTCATCGTCACAGTAATCGATGATTGATTGATGATAAAATGTTTTAACGATTAAAACTCGTTGGTTTGTCGAATATTTTTCCATAATACATTTGCCACGTCTCTACTTTAAGACTGCCAAATATGAACTGTCAAGACTAATGTTTACCAAAATGGCGTCAAAACAAAGTAGTATACCTTCCCGACGGACACCCTGTATTAGTTCTACAAATTTGTTGTATAATTTTTTTTTTAGCAAAACGTAATTTTTGAAAAATGTATTTTAGCTCTCTTGAGATTATAATCCTCTGCATCAGTATTTTTGAACTGCAATAAATTTCTAAACCTCACATTAAATATTTGGTACGAACAAGCCAAGTTTCTACCATTACGATTTCTTTTAAATACGCCTTTCTATATTATAAATAACTTGAGTTTGCGTTTGTCAGCACTACCACAGTTAAAATAGATTTCAAAATTTCCAGAAGTGATGGGGTTAAATATGTTTTAGCTAAAAATAAGCGCATATCAAAGTGTGTTGAATATCTGACAGCCCATTGATTTCTTAGCATGCTGTATACCTTACCAAGCAACGCTATATATATGATTTGACCAACCAATCTGTCATTGAAAGTTACTCCCAAGATGGATGAGTTTCTATTAAGTTGCAAATGAAAACACATAATTTTATAAAAAGTTTTTTACAATTTTTTAAAATTTGTAAAAATTTGTTTGAAATTATCAAATATTTGGATTTGGCTTTTGGTTCTTTGACTTTGTTCATTTTGACATACCCATTTTTTGTAAATTTTTTAAGTCACCTTTTAGTTTTTGAGCACAACTCGAAAGATTTCCATTTCCTAATCCAACTTAGATGGCCCATTTTGAAGATAACCATATCAAAACGTTGGTCGATACCTCCAATTTATAATTGAACACCTTTTGCTTGAAATCTGCTTATAATTGCAACCTATATGGTATAGCACGAAAACACACGTACGCACATTCAATCAGACATGCCTCGTATGATAATCCCCTGTACAAAAAATGATTGAAATATTGAGTTCTTATTACATATCGTTGATGAAACCCAAAAAGATTGAATGAAATATTTTAATTGGCGAAAACTTTCAATGTGTCTGCTCGTAGCACTACGATCGAAGCCCAAAAATGGAACAAAATAACGTCAGGCCACATTTGAGCAGCATTTAAAGCCTTCCAGACACACTTGATGATATTAACTACGCTAACATATTTTCCTTAAAACTTGAAATGTTTTTACGATACACTGAGGTTTTTAAATAAGAAAAAATCATAATTGAAAAATTACAGCATTTTCAATTGGTAAAACTTCGAGTGCCCAACACTGTACATTCTATTAGATGCGCGTTTTATAAAAATGCAACTTTATTATGAAAACATGTTTACAAAGAAAGTATTATCCATCGCTAAATACTACTTTTTTCCATCTTTCTGGCAAAGCTCGAATTCCGTCACGGTGAAACTGTTCATGTTTTGAGGCTAACCATGAATCTAGCCATTGCTTGATGTCATCATATGATTGGAACTGCCGGTCAGCCAGACGACCGTGTGCCATCGAACGAAACAAGTGATAATCGGATGGCGCAATATCTGGAGAATATGGCGGATGGGGTAAGACTTCCCATTTTAACATGTCCAGGTAGTTTTTAGCAGGTTTGGCCACGTGAGGCAGAGTGTCGTCATGCTGAAGAATCACTTTTTCGTGTCTCTCTCTGGGTATTGTGGGCGTTTCTCGCGCAGAGCACGGCTCAATTGTATTAATTGAAGTCGATACCGATCCCCAGTTATGGTTTCGCTTGGTTTTAACAGCAGGTAATAAATAATACCGAAATGGCCCCACCAAATACACAGCATAACTTTCGCAGCATGAATGTTCGGCCGAGGCGACGATGTAGAAGCATGACCGCACAGCCTGCATGACTTTATTTTCTTTGAATTGCTGTAATGAACCCATTTTTCATCTCCCGTTACAATACGATAAATAAAAACCTCCCTTTTTTGCCGCTAAAACAGTTGTTCACAGACGAAAAACAACGCTCAACGTCCCTTGGCTTCAACTCATAAGGAACCCTAGTCCTTGATTTTGAATCATTCCCAACGCATGCAATCACTTGGAAATGGCTTGACGTGGTAACTCCTAATACTGAAACAAGCTCTACCTGAGTTTGACATGTATCCCAATCATGCAATACCGTCAATTTAGCGTCTTCGAAGGTTTCTCGCCTTTCTTCACACGAACGGTCGTCAACATAAAAATTACCGTCTTTAAAGCGACGGAACTAATCTCGACACATTGTTTCAATTAAAGCAACATCTCCGTAAACGTTCAGTTGCCGCTTTCTTCGATTGAAAGAAGAAAGTCAATACTTCCCGAATCGATTAGCACCTACAGCTGGCGCCATCTATTGGCAAACAGCGGAAACTTGGTTGCGCACCTAATATGTAAACAGATATGATCTCTGGTGTTCTCTCAGGAGGCTTCCGCCTATTCCCACATTTGATCACCGTGTTTCGCGAACACCATTCAAAGTCAGTTTAAATCCGATTTTGTTTTTAATTTATTGAAATCTCAGGGCTAACTATGATGATTTCAATAAAAGATTGATGCAAAAATCATAACAATTAATCAGAAATTAATGACAGCTCCAGTGCCCGATGGACAATAAAGTGAGTATATAAACACATACATACCACCCC
>JAHXMU010034354.1:0-23788 GCA_019455685.1 Philornis downsi | reverse complement strand
TACCAAAAGTGGCGCACTGTGTATGCGCCTTGTTAATAATAGCGCTACCGTCACACACTTCTGCGTTGTGAGCAGAACTCACCTCACAAATAATAAGCGCCACAACATATTTTTAGGCGTCACCAGAAACAACATACAACACATTCATACCAGGCGTGCGTATGTTTGTGTGCGATAGAACGATTCAAGCTGATTGCATATGAGGGAGAGAGGCACCACTTTGGAAGGAGAGTTATCATTGTGGACCCCTGAAGCTTTGAATATAGTATATGTGACTTATTTCCGAAAAAAAGAAGAAAAAAAAACATGTTATGTGCGTATAAATGAGACCACCTACGATGACTGCCAGTGGGCATCTTCTTGGAACAGAAAAACTCAGGGGAGGGCTGGGTGTTGAATTTATCAGCAATAAGGAGGCGGCATCAGCGCTATATTCCGTACTTAAATGTCACATTTTCGAAGAGGATAAATACATCGCTATTTTTACTTTCTAATTGGACGGAAATATTATGAAATAATGTTCATGTTGCCCACTTGAAGGAATGCCCTCCCCACGGGCTGCAGGTATGGTTACAGCGGAAGGATTGCACGCAGCCATACATCGATGTAATAGAAAAATAAAAAACGACCTACCGCTCGCCCTCACCACTTTCATGCACCACAGGGAGCATAAACGAACGTCTTATTATGCATGACAGCATAAATAAAACATTTGGCAAAATAGCTTGAAACAGCCAGCAATCGGCCAAGATGAATGACCTCCCTTATGGACACATTCAAAGCAAAAGCCATGAAATGTCCAGCGACAAACCTCCAACCAATCATCCGACAAGCATCGCTCACCATATGACGCTGTAAATCCGAGATGTCATCTCGAGTCAGGAAATGTGTGTAAAACAAATCCCTTTATGGAGCGAACGTAACGAAAAAGGGAATTTGTTCGAAAAGTAAACTGCATGGATGGACGGATGATTGAAAATCAGCTTGTCCGTCTTCCGGTTCGCCTGATTTTCACCCCCACCATTGCCCCCCGAGAACGAAACAACGACAAATCGACCGACTGTTAAGGTCCTGACATTCACCAAGACAGAGTGAACCGAGCAGGTGCGTAAGTTATTTGCTGTCGATGAAACATTCACTTGGCCAAGCAGACAATTCTTGCCACTGCTGGACCTCCCTCTCTTGTGATTTTGACATTGATGACCCTAACACACACACACGCACACGCACTCACACACATCTATAGAATGAAAGATAAAAGAAAACTAAATGAAGAAGCCAAATGTCTAGATTTAATGATTACATTTTGATTTCGTTTCGCTCGCAACATTCGCACAGGAAAAAGGAAAAGAAGTTCCTTCTTCCTCGTCGCCCTTCCACCCCCCCTCAACCACCGGGTACAACACCACTCGGACACAATAGGGCCAACTTCAATTTAATAATGTAAATTGGACAAATAACTGGTGCGTACTTCCCCAGCAACAGCTGCTGGCATCTGCAGCGAGGCCGAGAAACGGCTGCAGCCGCCGTTTGACATTCTCACTGTAATTGCCAAAGTTTACAACAAATCAATTATTACAAAAACACACAGCCAGGAGTTGTCCTTCAGAGCAACAGGAGTCGTTGTCGCTGCTATCGCACAACCATGTGGGCATAGGTCGTCTATTGGTATGGATGCTTGTGTGCGTGTGCGTACATGAATGCAAAGCATGTAAGAGTGTACAGCGATTAGAGTCCTAGTACGAAAACCCAGGACTTAGAAAACCTGGATGCAGCATAGAAAAAGAATCGATGGCCAAGCCAAGCTCATTGTCGCTGCTTTTCAAAACTACAATTGGCGACGTCGGGGGTCGAAACCCTCCGTGCTCCCCGCTCTCAAAGCGGTTTAATGGAAATTCGCATAACAATTGACGATCCAACAATGAGAGCCTGCGGAATACGAATAGGAGCTTTCCATCTTCAAATACATACCGTACATAACTTGTTGAAAAAGGTACCATTTCATTGGAGCTCACAGTGGTTTGTTGCACGAAAAAAGATGTAATCATGGGTCTTCAAAACTATCGGGTTGTTCGGAATGTTCGTTCGGTTTTTAAAGAAATTTATTGTCAAATCTATATACAAGAAAACAATTGTTTTAATATACATATTTTATAATTTCCCCCTTTTTCAATATCTTCTTTCTGCCTATCTCATAAAACTCGCGTAGTTTTTCTGAACAAAGCGTTTTGCACTTCCACGTCGTTATGGAAATTCAAATTCTTCTTGTGAATCCTGCGAAATAGGTGATAGTCGGGCGGGGCGAGGTCTGGGGAGTACGGTGGATAAGGTGAAACTTCCCACCCAAGCTCTGAGAGTTTCTGACGTCGCTCAGACTGCGAAATAGGCGATAGTCGGACGACGGGAAGTTTAGGGAGTACGGTGGGTGAGGTAAAACTTCTCATCCAAGCACTGAAAATTTCTGACGGGTCCACAAGGCAGTGTGAGGGCGGGCGATGTCATAATGGAGGATGACGATGGTGTCTGAAGGACGAATTAACCGAACAACCCGATATTTATCCAATTCGCCCCATATACGAATATAAGTGGGATTTGCAGAGAAAAACTTAGGTTTTCAGAAAAACATTTTTTGAACAACCTGTCATGATGTACTGGGTCGAATTCGACTATCATCCCGGTTGCGAAAAATCTTTCCGTTATAGTTTATTTCTTAGGATAATTAAAGCTAAATTGACACCACAGAATCCCAATTAAATCCATTTATGACCATCAGATTAATATATCCGTGATGTGGAATTGCACAGAGTTTCAGTCAAATTTAGTTTTACGAAAACCAAATGCAACCTCTTCTTTTATGTTCCATGAACAATAAGTTAAGCTGTGTTTGTTGACAGATGGATACCTGCACACGCTCTGCATTAATAAGTCGCTCAAATTAAATCTATCCACATTTGAAACATCTGAGTCCAATCAATATTAAAGCCGGGCTAGATTTTACTCTGGGAGAGTCTGTTCCTTTATTTACGATTGTAAAATATTCTATAGCAGAGTTTAAGCGAGGCCGTACGAGTTGTCAAGAGGAATACCGTAGTGTGGTCGACCAATTGAGGCGGTTAAGAAAATCCGCAAAATGCCGAAATGATAGGTTTTTCAAAAAGTTCTATACATCGTATATTGGCCAAAGATTTGAAGTTGAGAAAGCTTTCCTCAAAATGGGAGCCGCGCTTGCTTTCAATAGATTAAATACAGCTTCATGAAAATGTTTCAGTAGAGTGTGTGGCAATATTTCACCGCAATAAAACCGAATTTTTGCGTCAATTTGTGACCGTGGATGAGACATGGGTCCATCACTTCACAAGAACTTCGTGAACGCAGTAGACTGGAATGGGAGAATCGTGTTCAAAGAAGGCGTAGACGGTTCCATCTGCAGGAAAAATCATCAACGGAGAATATTATGCTTATTTATTGCAGTATTTAAGTGATGAAATTATGGACTAAGGACAGATTTGGGGAGACAGGAAGTGTTGTTTCATCAAGACATATACTCCAGTTCATACTAGCACATCCACTATTGCTATGGCCAAAATTAATAAAGTTCGTATTGTTTCATCACGCACCTTATTCATCATATTAAACTCAAAACTTCAAACTTGAAAAAGTGGCTCGATGGTAAAAGATTTGCCAACAATGAAGAATTGGAGCCTGCAGTTGATGACTATTTTAAGGAGTTTGACAATTCTTACTATAAACAGGGTATGGAAGCTATTGAATATCGCTGGAAAAGTGTATTTAGCTAAAAGGAGATTATATTGAAAAATAAAGACGGATTTTCCCAACTTCTTTGTTATGTCGGCTAGTTGTGGGACCGCCATCATAAGAAGTTCGAAGAATACCCCCATTTTAGATGATAACCCTATCTTGAGCAACTTTTAAGTACCCTACGCATCAGTGCACTGCACTCAGCCTGTCCTATATTTGTTGTTATACTATTTCAAACCATTGAGACGGCCCCGCCTTCGTCTTTTGGTCTCCTTCTTTGGAACTAAACGTGCAAGTATCAAACTAAGCGATTAATTATATCAAATTGCAAATTGCTACAAATGTTCCACTCGTTATAAATAAACCATTATTAGCTCAGATAAGAGCTAGTGTTTTTATTTCCTACTAATATCCTTGCAGTGATCACTTGACCATTACATTCAACTGGTATTACCCCGCCACATGCATAATTTACTCTAGCTCTCATACGGAAATGCTACAAAATCCAACAGGCTCAATAGCGATGCGTTTAACTACTAGGACAGTTTTTCTTCTTCTTCTTCTGTAAAGTAACTTACCTTAACACCAATATGTACTGGCGAAAATTCACTGTGTAACTTTGGAATTATGGACAATGACATTGGAAGGGGACACGACATCATGGTCGCCACCTGAAATGGAAATGAAATCATGTAAGTGAAAAATGTCCTTTGGCTGAATAAAAATTAACGAAGATTCACAATTAGTGGTGGCCAATAACCATGTGTGCATGAAGTTGAAGTAGTTTATATTCCACATTCACTCAAACGGACTTTACTATCCCCTATAATCTTTAACACCTTACGTGCAATTTTCTCTACTTCGTCTACTCGTGCAGAAACAATCGAGACGTACGATTGACACCAGAAACGTACGATTAGACACTTTGTGTAAAACCGCTAGTTCACATCCCACACTCTCTCAAACAGACTTTACTCTCTCTTACAACCTTCAACACCTTCCATGCAATGTTCTCTACTTTCTCTACCCGTGCAGAAACAATCATACGTCTTAATAGACATTTTGTGTGCCAAAAATCATAAGCGGTAGAGCCATCTATTATGACGTTTATCGTACTCATATTCTTATTCAGTTCAATTATTTATGTTCAGTTCGGTCTGTTTAATAGAACTTTGTTTTCATATTTTTACAAGCTTAAAGACCGATTTAGTTTTATTTGCAAAGCTAGATTGACGGAAAGATTCGACAGAATGATATTCTCATAATGCCAGGCTGTCTCCTATCTTGACTATTTCGGATCCAGCCACAGATCCTCGTCAGACTTGGTACAATGATTGTAAACAGTTTATCAGGTTTATGCATCTGGAATTTTTGCATCTGGAATTCTCTTCTTGATTGCACAGAGGTGAAAAACATCACTAGCATTCACTTATGAGAAACATTCGTAAAACTTATTTTCTTTGTTCTGCTCCCTCCACTATTGTTAAGAAAGCTTCACATTGGAAGTAAGAAATAAGAAACCAGGCAATGTGCACTATAAATTAGATGCAAATACTTCAGGTTCATATACTCAGGACCTTTTTTTATACTACATACACAAATGTTCGAATGCTTTCCCAATAACGGGTTATCCATTTAATGTTTTGAAAATCGCCAGTCTGGCAAGGCTGTCAGCTGTTAAATACCTGTCATCTGAAGTGTTATTTATTTAGCGAAGAACGCGTAAAAGTGGTTAAAACTTACCACAAAAGTGGTGATTCAACAATTTTCTTCAGCGATGAAGCCCATTTCTCACTCGGTAGTTATGTCAACAAGCAAAATTGTCGCATATGGGGCTCGGAGAATACAGAAGTGATTGTGATCTGGATGTGTCACTGGTTCGATTTTTTTCGAAAATTACGTTAGGGGAACCTCAAAAGGAACCAATCCAGAGGCGGCCATTTAAACGGCATTGTATTTCGTACATAATAGCAAGGTCCAAGCATTATAATAAGCTAAAAGTTTCATCAAAATCATAGCCTTGTGTTTTATTTAACTTTACTTTTAAAACCGAAAAATTGATAACCCCCCCCCCACATCCCCAAGAAAATGTTCCTTAGGAGGATTAGAAATGTCGAAATGTTCTTAACAATAACTAGTAAAAAGATCGTAAGAACTGGACCTGCATGCATACATAGGGGTCAACATATTTTGATAGTATTGGCAACATATTTTGATAGCTTTATTATAAAAAAAATCAGCATATCGTAAAAACATTTCAATATTACTGGATATGAGTTTGTCTTATTCTCGGCGAAGAGCAAACCTTAAGACGTTGGCAGTCTCACATCTTCTTCTGCTTTGGCCTCCACAATAGGCTATATGGAAAAATCCATTGAGTTTAAGTCCGTGCAGTATGATGGCCATTGTTATGAAGATATAAATCTATGAAGTTCTTCCTTCTAAAGAACATTGGCGTTCACGGACTTTATAAGATGGTACCGAGCCGTATTCCAATGGTTTCCAGTGACTTGTTTACGTGTCCAAGATAAAGCATAATTTAAAATAATTTTCACGATAGATTTGTTGATTTACCTATACGCCCTGTTCAATGAAAATGAGTGATGAGCGTTTGGTGTCAATTACCGCTGCCGAAACTATCACTAACGTATGCGCTTGCTTTTGCTGAGCAATCTGCTGATCTATTATTTGTTTTTACACATTGCTGAATAGTAAAAATTGTTTCATCACAAATAATCAAATTTTCAGGTTCGCCGTCAAGTATTTAACACCTTAATTCTTGCTAGATGAATTGCCGTTTTATGCTAGAGTAAAGTTTTGCACATTTTGTAATTCGTAGGGCTTCAATTACAATTATTTTTTAAAATGCTTCCCATGCTACGAGCAGACACGTTTAAATTTATCGCCAATTGAACTGCTCTTTGCCATTGATGTCGTTGAATTCTGGCCTTTACCTTTCGAACGATGTTGCTGATTTTTGTGTATCCACTTCCACGGCGTTTTTTGATGATATCATTGTAACGTGTAATGGTCCGATGCATAAATATTTTGATCACACGTAAATTTCGCAACTCATTAATAATAGCTGGTTGAAATTTTTCAGCGAAATACACTGTTGCGTTTGAATTTCGTTTCACCACCTTTTTTTTTACTGCAACATAGAACAATATGTGAACAACATAACAGACTGACGCTTGTCAAAAAATGAGCACGCTGTAATTAGCCGTTTGTTTGCTACAGCAGCGTGCAGTTTGATAATACTTCGAGCGCCTATTCCTGTGCTATAGCTATGAGCACACTGTAATTAGCCGTTTGTTTGCTACAGCAGCGTGAAGTTTGATAATACTTCGAGCGCCTATTCCTGTGCTTTAGCTATGAGCACACTATAATTAGCTGTTTGTTTGCTACAGCAGCGTGAAGTTGGTAATACCTCGAGCGCCTACTTCTGTGCTATAGCTGTTATTGTTATTTTCGATCATAAATTATAATACAAACACAAATGCCTTAAATTTTGGTAGGGAGACATATGATGAGAGCTGCTCAACCACTCACTCAATTGGCTGGAATTTCCATACTTGTTGTTTTCACAAACATCGTTCGATTTCTGTCTGCTTTGGGAGGCTTTCTTATTATGTAACTGACGTGGCAAATACCTAGAGGTATCATACTTTAAGTTCCATATTCCTTGATATTCCTGGCATCCAAAACGGAATCGTAGTGAATTCGAAATTGTGTTTGAAATCGATATCAATTACAACACACATTGAATAACAATCAAAAACAAAATTTTATCATTAAATATCATCGATATTTTTACGGATATTCCTGACTACGGTTATGCGTTACAATTTGCGATCCTATCTATATACCCTTTATATACGCACGGGACGGGGATACTGTTATTTAATCGACCACCAACTACAGCGAATTCGGCCATAAACTCTATATAAGGAAACTGTAGCGAGATCATCCCATACATCAGCAAAATTTCATCGAATCGGCATAATCTGAGAAATAACCTTTAAAAAAGAACCTAAAAAAAAGAACAGATATCAACAGCGAAGAGTGGCTTCGGTCTATGGCAGTTTGACCCAAGTAAAAGAAACTAACGAAACTGCATTTTATTTAATAATGACAACAGTGCAAACAACGTTAAAGGCAGTAACATTACACATTTACTAAATGTGTTTACTTTATTAATCATACATCTTTCACCGTTTTGATAAATTTCAAATGAAAAATAAGAAAACGCATTTATTTTAGCATTGACTCCTCAATAAAATCATGGACGGCGATAATGCTGGTGTAAATACCGGGATAACTTTCGCGTGCACAACCAACACCCCATGAAACAACTCCACAAAGTTCGCCATTGAAAACAGCAGGGCCACCCGAGTCGCCAGAACAGGCATCCTTTTTACCCTGCTCTTCGGCACAAACCATACTTCTGGTTATGGTGATATCGGCTTCCTCGTAGCGCTCCACACACTCTTCATGCGACAGCGTGGGAATTCGCACAGAACGCAGTTCATTCGAAACCACTTTACTTGTTTCCTCAGTGCGACCCCAACCCGATACAACAATGTAGTCATCCTCTTGCATGAGCTGTGTACACAGCTTTATTGATTGCATTCCCGGTCCACCAAGAGGTAAAGGACTATCCAACTTAAGTACAGCTACATCTAAATCCAACGTGTCAATGGTGTAACCGTCCGGTATATAAAAGGCTTCAACATTTCGTTGTACTCCCTCACTTCCGTCTGATTTGGAGGCATTTGCGATTATCTTAAGTTCGCTCTCATCGCGACTCTGAAGACAATGGGCTGCGGTCACTACGTGGCGATCAGAAACCAAAGATCCACCGCACAGGAATAGTCCATAGGTATCTACCAATTGTACCAAAAAAGGAGCTTTGTCGATGGTAATAATCCGTCCTCCCACTATGCGCTGCCTGGTAAGCCGTCTTCCATTCGATATAGCCAAGAATGCAAAAGACAAAAATATGAGTGCCAACAATCTAGTGCTCGGATTGTACATTTTCTGTGACGTCTTTAATTGAACTGTGCTAAACCCCACTATTCGACACTAACTTTTATTCAGATTCTAACTCGCAAAAGACGTTAAATAAATACTATTCTGAAACAACTGTTAAAATATTTGCACAGTTTAAGCGATCATCAAATGCTGATAGCTGGTTACAGTCCGACTCCAACTTACCCTACATATAATTGTAAGAAAAAGCTAAGTGGCACGATAACACCACAGTGTTTGGGGCAGCTGATTTTTTAAACAAAGTATTTACTATCAACAACAACAGAGATTACTATGATACAGTGACAAAGTAGACGTCGCCACTAATTTAATTCGCCCGAACGCAACTTGTTATTTGGTACAATGAAAGGCGAATGAACCTACATTCATAGCACCCTACATTTGATCATTTCAGGCGTCAGCAACCATGCCAATACTATACCCCAAAAAAAACCAGGGGGCCAGTTTATCTACATATAGGTACATATGTCTGCAGTTGTTTATCTTTGGCCAAATGTTCCAAATTTAAGGGAACCAGTGTGACTTGTTGACAAGTCAAAAGTATTTCCCGCTATTTTCTCCGCTTGGTGTGCCTGAAAGTGTCTGAGAATTGGAGGCGGAAAAAACGAAAAGAAAGCAGAAAAAATTACTTTTTTATTAATACTATGTAAAAGTCAACTTTCTGTGAGTTGAGACACGAAAATTGCCCACGTTTAGCGAATCTAGAAATAAAAAAAGTAATTTGTTCTTTACAGAGCGGCCCCAGCCGAAACAATACGTAGTCACCCGATTGCGAGGATTGTGCACACATCCTTATTGCATTCACTCCTGTCCCTTGAAGAGGTAAGGGAACAACTTAAGTACAGCTACATCTAAATCCAAAGTGTCGATGCTGCATCCATCTGGTATAAAAAGAGCGGTGAGCCCTCTTTTTTACTCCCTCACTTCCGTCTAATTTGGAGTCAGTTCGTTCTCGTCATGACTCTGGAGGCAGTTTGCAGCGGTGACAACGTGATCGGATCAGAAACCAAAGATCCACCGCACAGGAACATAACATCTCAGTACAGAAACAAGAGCATCCAAGAAAATTAAAAAAATCATTTGATCATGATGTAGAAGTGGTGTAAAAAAGGATAATCATTGATAAATTTAACATGGGTTTGTCCTAGAAGCGGCGATGCTACTGCTTTTGACACCTTTTCACTTCCTTTGCACCAAATCCTCTGTAGCAATGAAAACTCTTATATGATCAATTTTCTTCTTTCAGTCGGCGTTCACATAACTAATTAATTTAAAGTATTAATAAACAACAATTTTAAACAGAAAAAATAATAAAAATGTTTAATACTCGTACAACGATTGTCGGTTATAAAGCCGTTATGTCATCGAGCCCTTTGAAGTAATTAAAAAGAGCTTCCCAAGAAGCGGAAAATATGCTCTTAAAGCATTTGTGGTAGCTATGAAAATACTATTCTTTGGAATGACTTCCACTTTTTTTTTTTTACTGGGATGTTAACTTGTATAAAATTCTATCCAAATCAGAACGTCTGTTAGAGAGTTAAAATTTAATCAAATTTGGCAAAGTTTGGTTAGTATGAAACCTTTGTATAAGATGCTATGATGTGATAGCATTTCTAAAATAATTATTCTATTTAAATGGGAGATGAAAAGAAGGCTTAAGCTTTCCCCGTGCCCCAGAGAGACAATGTGTCGTATTCCATTTATATGCGACATTTCATCCTTCTTTTGTTCAACCATCTCATGGGGACGAAGCAGTGTACAATATGTGCTTTATAGCATCCACAAGATAGCGTTATTACTGAGAATTAAAGCATTTGCTTTGACTGAATCACGTATTAATTCTGTTGAAAACGGCTCATGCAGACCCATGTTCTGATTCTAATGAAAAAGTGCGGGTAGTGCTAATTCCCCTATCATGATCTGGGATGAAAAACCGGTCACAAAAAATTTGGCACGCAAATACACAAAGGCAGACTTGTATGTATTCATATTTGTACTCGATAAATAAATAATATATCATATTAATTAATATGATATAATATATCACATCATATTTGAGGCAATTTTGATAAATAACTAAACCCTGAAATATGTTATTCGAAACATTCGAAATAGCTGTACGAATGTACATAAATTGAATTATGTTTCCCCCCCTAAACTCTTACCTACGCCTATAAATTGATGACTAAAAACAACGTCAAAAAATCACTTGTGCGTCTGTAATTAAGAACCGGCATACCGGGTTAATTTTAATGTGACAATTAGCGATGTTCTAGGTTACCGAAAACAACCATGATACCGCAGCAGTTCGACCAGCAAATCACTTTAACCCCTTTACAAATCTGCTGAAATCTGGCACAAGGAAATTTTTCTCTAGTTAAAGATTATAACTGGGCGAGCTAATAGTGTTCCTTGAAATATTAAATAATATTCAAAACGATGAAAATCATTTTTTCACCCAAAATTTTTAAGAAATATGATATCAAATAACATCGACTTGGAAGTGTCCCATACGCCTTCAAAAGAAATCACAGTTCTCAAATCGTACCGAAGATTTGTTACTCATATTTATTTATGATTTATAATACAACAGAACATTTAAAGAAATATATATTGAGAAGCAACGGATACAAAATAACTTTAAAGAACAAACAAAACTAATAATTCATACATTAAGTTTTCGGGTTTTTACTTTGCTTATGTGGAGACTAAAATAGACATCCTTATCTATTATATGACGTACATAGGAAATAAATCTAAGCGCTTCGATCTGCTGCGCTCTTCTTCGGAGTTTTGGCAGCTCTCTTCTGCACCGCACATCGAATTCGTTGTCGAAAACTTTTCGCGCTGGAGCATTTGGATCCCCCCGCAGAACAAAATGCAATCAACGCATTTATCATACACTGATGCGCTGGACCACGTCGATGTCGGTATATAGCTCATACAGCTCATGGTTCATGCGACGCCGATACTCTCCGTTAGCGATAAAGGGCCCTTTACATCCCATAGTAGTTTCCTCTCGAAGACTACCAGCATTAATTCATCCGCTTGTGTCATAACCTAGAATTCTGCGCCTTACAACAAGACAGGTAAAATCAACATCTCTTACAGTCGGATTTTTGTTCGGCGAGAGAGAGTTTTTTTCAATAAATCGCCAGCAAGCAATACTATTCTCTTTACATCCATGCTGACATCGTTTGTTTTGTTACATTACAGTTGTTGTCAACATTCACACAGCATCCCAAGGGAGCAGACTCTGTGTCCGTTGAAACAAATAACTCTGTTTTCTCCTCGTTTATCGCTAAAATAATTTTTGCTGACTATTTCTCAATGCTTGAGTTTTCTGGCAATAATGTCTATATCGTCTGCTCTTGTTAAAAATGGTACCAGTCGTGTTAACTGCATCTTTCCTCATAATCATCTCCAACAGTACGTGGGCGGTCCCAAAACAAAGAAGACCCAAGAAAGTTGGGAAAATTTTTCTTTATTTTTCAACATAGCCGTTTAGCTCTAGACACTTTTTCCAGCGATATTTGATAGCTTCTATACCCTGTTTATCGTAAGAACTGTGAAACTCCTTAAAATAGCCATCAACCGGAGACTCCACTTCTTCATTGTTGGCAGATTAAGGTTCGTAATGAAACAATTCGAACTTTAATTCATTGTCTTGATGAAACAACACTTTATTCGCCAAATACGGACTTTTTTCCACAATTTCATTACCTAAAGGCTGCAATAAATTAGCATAATATTCGCCGTTGATGGTTTTTCATTTCTGAAGATAATCTATAAAAATAATACCACCCTGTCTTCGCCCTCTTTGACACGATTCTCCTATTCCAGTCCTCTGCTTTCACTGTTCTTTTGTCACAGGTGTGAAGTGGTGGACCACTGTCTCATTCATGGTTATTAATCGACGCAAAAATTCGGCTTTATTGCGGTGAAACATCGCCAAACACTCTACTGAAACATCTTCACGACGCTGTTTTTGCTCTGTTGAAAGCAAGCGCGACACCCATCTTGCGCAAAGCTTGTCCTCTTCAAATCTTCGGTCAACATACAATAATGTATATCACTTTTTGAAATGCCTATCATTTCAGATAGCTCACGCGCCTTCAAAGGACGATCATCCAATAACATTTTGTGGATTTTCTTAACCGTGTCTAGCGTGGACACTTTAATTGGTCGACCACTACGGAGTTCGTTTTAACAGCTCGTATGGCCTCGTTGAAACTCTGCTACTCAGTATTTTACAGTCGTAAACGAAAGAGCAGAGTAAAATCTAGCTCGCCTTCAATATTGGTTGGACTGACACCTTTCACATGGGAATATTGAATTTTGTAACGGTGACCAGTTTTTCCATGTTTACAAATTCACTGAGATCGTTTACTTTTGATGACTCCAATAAAAAAATACTAAGCAACATGGCTCCTTGAAACTTAAAATGTGTGTTATATAAGGTTGCCACTTTCCACTAAATTTTTTTTTTCAAACTGCTAACATAATCTATATGTCAGTACGCCTAGTTTTGGGACCGCCCTCGTATACTGAAGAGGTTGCGCGATAGGCTGCCCACCTGCCTAAATCCTCGTTTGCTGTAACGGTTCACTAATATTTCTGCCTATGTTCACGTTGAACATATTCAGTGTTGTTCAGTGTTGGAAATCAAAAAAGAGGTTGGCGTTGCCACATAAAAATATTGTACTCTTAAAAAAAACAGTACTGTTTGAAGAAAAAAAAATTAGTTTCATATTCCACCACCATTTTCTTTATATAGAGTTTAACCGTGGAAAGTTTCCAGCCCTAAGTGGAAATATGAAAGATTTTGATAAAAAAAATTATCAAATTGAATTTCTCCGTATTATATGGCGATTTTACTGCGAAGTTAGTTTCAATTAAGAGGTTTTTGGTGCGAAACGAAGAGAATTTTCCATACATTTGATTTTCAAGCACTTGGCTTTTGCGAAAACCTCACTAAAAGCTTTGAAGAAAGTTTTAAAATTGAAAATCAACTCTGGAAAGGCATTACCCAACCCTCCACTTATCACATGTAGTACTCACAGGTATACGGGTGAGTATACGAGGTGTGATAAAAAAACGGTTTTTTTCAAATTTCGTGAGTTACGCATATTCGATTTTCGTATTTTTTTTTTCTGTTATGTTGGTACACATGTCTGTTTTATATATTTTGACAATATCAGCCATTTTGGATTGTCAGTTTGTTTTTGACAGATAAAAAGGTTAGTCGTGTTTTGGTGTGCTCTATGATTTTGTACTATTCGAAAAAATGGATCAAAGAAACTGTGTAGAAAATGAAATTAAATGTGCAAGGACATTTGAAATGTTGACTGTGGCGAAATGTTCTACTATGAGCAGAACACAAGATTAACTGTGGTATAACCGGTTTAAGGAAGGCTGAGAAGATGTCAATGACGATGCTCGTTCTGGTCTCCCGAGCACGTCAACAACCGATGAAAACATTGAAGCAGTGAAGAAAATAATTCTGGATAATCGTCGAATCACTATTAGAGAGGTTGCTGATGATGTTGGCATATCGTTCGGCTCATGCCAAGCAATTTTCACGGATGTTTTAGGCATGAAACGTGCGGCAGCGAAGATTGTTCCAAAATTGCTAAATTTTGAGCAAAAACAACGTCGCATGAACATCGCTCATCAGGAGAGCTGTTGAACGTCGTTAACGACGATACAGATTTCCTCAAAAAGGTCATAACTGGTGACGAATCATGGGTGTATGGCTATGACATTGAAACGAAACCGCAATCATCCCAATAGAAGCGTCCAGAAGAGCCAAGACCGAAAAAGCACGTCAAGTTCGGTCAAATGTGAAGGTTTTGCTCACTGTTTTCTTCGATTGCAATGACGTGGTGCATCATGAATCCTTGCCACAAGGTCGTACAGTCAATAAATAAGGAATACTACCTTAAAGTTATGCGCTGTTTGTGCGAAGCAATTCGTCAGAAACGCACAGAATTGTGGAAAACCCAATCATGGATTTTGCAACTTTAAAGAAAATAAAATAGAAATTGATGAATAAATACTTTTTAGAAAAAATTTGAAAATAAGGGTTATTTTTTGATCACACCTCGTATTTATACACACACATATTGACAAGAAAATATTTTTACGCAACACGCGCCCTGCCAAAATTGATCCGAATAATTGACTTCCGGAATGCTTCGAATCACGCAATATATTATTATGTTATTATTACGAATTAAAATAGAAGCTATTTTTGCTTATAACAGAGACACTGATAAGTTCACAATTCAAGCGAATGCATTTTCTTGTTTGTAAACCATAAACTTACACAGAAAACCCAAATACCTTAATGGGACCACCTTGTAAGATTTTAAAATCCCAACGTAAATATTCCCGCAGTGAAACTGCATTATTAGATTAAATAATGCAGGCTTTCATTATTTGACAACATTTTTGAAGCTTGGCCACAACGAAAAGATTTAGCTGGCAACTCTGTATGGAGACAAAGCAACTGAGAGTGAGAGCAACTCTACACTAACGAATGAAGTATTGCACGCTCCACGCGCTGTACCGATGAGATCATGCGCAAAATGAACGAACTAAGACGAAAAAAGCATGAGAGGTAAACAAAACAAACAAACTGAAAAGGAACAGAAAAAAACATCATTTACTTCAAACGAAAACAACAATAAACCACAAACTGCTGTCGGTACGAGTGTATCTTATATGTATGCACATATGTATATGCATGTGTGTTTGCCCGTAACTAAGCACATGTATGTATATATGTATGTGCGTACGGGCATGTTTCTTTGGCAAATATCTTTGGGAGAATCTGTTTGGGAACCCGTCGGACGAGATAACAGCTGCCGTTCGCTGCTGCCGGCCGGTAGAGAAATATCAGCGACGATCGCTTGACATTCACGGTGTCGTGTTACATCAATTATACACATGTAGTTTGAACAGAAGATGTACGAAGCAACAAACGAGCGAACATTACATCAGTGTGTACACTACACTTACGGTGACTAACAGCGTAATTGTTGTGAGGCGAAAAAGCATTCTGAGCAGTAGGTTTTCAAGTAAATCGTTGAAATTTGCCACTTGCCACCGAAGAAAGTTTTGACAAAATCTGTCAGTCATAAAATATCACGAAACGCCCACATTTAAATTGTTACTTTTGCACCAACAAAACGAAATAATAGAAAATGTACCTATTTGGGTTGTCATAATTTGTAAGTCTTGTGTACATTTCAAACGAAGGGACGAGGTGTGCCGCCACAAGGCTTATGCTTTTCGATCATTTTTCATGAAAATTGTCGTCTTAATAAGTCATGCATATGGATTTGTTGATTATATTGATGACAAAAAAATTTTGAAATTGCAAAAATTAGATCATTCCCAACCAAATCAATCTCCAAAAAGCATTTTCCGTGTGGAGTTCATGGTGAAAGAGCGAACGGAAAGTGCATTGAACCTGTATGCTAAACCTTATGAATATAAATTGCTTAGAATGTTTTCATATTTTTCGCAATGTAAGCAACAAATTTGTACGAAAACGTTCGAACAAACAGCAGATTAATTGATTGTTTACGTTTCCTCAAGTACAGAAGCGTTGCTATCCAACCATAACGACATCAGATTAAACTTCATGACATCTTTGCGAACGTGGCAACGTGTCCTACAAGTCGCCATATTCCTGGACCACGAAGGTTATTTGTGTTCCTTCTCCATGACCTGATTTAAATGAAGTAAAACTAAGTGTTTCTTTGTGATTGTTTATCTTCATTTGCAATAAACAGATGACGTCACTGATGACTTCTTCGATGCACAAGTTCATTAATCGGATTTGACTCTAATTTGATCTACTTATCGATCTTGCACAGTGTTGACAGAACTATTAATAAGGCTCTACATGGGAGTGATGTGGTGACAGATATTCTCCCAAAGGAATTATTGGTGAAGGGGGGAAAACGAATAGAATTAGTAGGGGGTATTGCTATAATTACCCGTTTTTCGGATGGAACAAAACACTTTGGGGATTTCAAATTTTTTCTAGAGGCGCTCTTCGGGATGAGAGACACAACTTTATTTTACGGAGGTTTGATCAAAAGTGAGTTAAGGCTAAAATGTAATAGACATTGTAAGCCAGAGTTGTGGAGCAATTCTGACTGCAAGAATGCGGGCGAAAGCTTTTGGCAAGATATTACAAGATTGTGACAGGACATATCATATATGAGAGTGATAAGAGATATTATAATACAAGTCAACGGGTGTGAAATAAAGATTCCGATTAAAATTCTGCTTTTGTTCAGGCGTAAACAGCCGCATGTAACAATAAGAAGCGGTATTTCTTGTAGGGAATAAAAAAATGCACAGTTTTTTAGCCCAAAACCCTGGAGGTAGAAAAAAGCTAAGTTTTCAAACTGTTTTGTGGTTAAAAAATTGGATTTTGGTTAAACTTTTTGAACTCTTTTCTTACATTTTTTTTTGTCGTTTTTTTTTTCTAAAAATGAACGCGATGTGACTACAAAAAAATGGTTCTGCGTATGAATTAAAGAATCTCGAATTAAGAACTCCAGTTATCGAGCCATTGTTGCGCGCGAAGGTAAACTAAATTCCTTTTTATTTTGCTGCGAAATAGCTTGGAGAAATTTTTACGAAGCAGAAAAGTATAAATTATTCAAACGGGAACTTGAAACATTGAAACATTAAGCGAATTTTGTTATTAAACAACGAAAAAAATTTATTAAAGATGTAAAAAAAACGGACTCTTAGTACCTTAAAAGTACAGGGTGGCGCACGAATCGTCAATGTCAATGGGGACCGTTATTTAAAGATGTTAAAGGCGTTCTTTTTACGCAGAACTGCATTTAGTTTAAGCAAGATGGAGCAACTGCATACATAGCCAGAATGGTTATGGCGGAGCTCCAACGAAAATTCCCTTGAAAATTAATATCCGAATCCGAAAAATATCCACTTTACGCTAGCTCTTAAGGTCACTTGGCCAGCACCAGCCTTTTTTATGTCATGCAAGAGGTGCAAAAAACGAAATCAAGAAATTTGAAAACAATAACTGAGCCGATCCCGACTTCAAGCCCTTCAGGCCGCAATAATTTTCTGATCAGGTGTCGCATATGTGCGAATAACCATGTAGATCATTTACGGTCTATCATCTTTAACACCTATTAGTTATATAAAATAGAATTGGAAATTTCTATATAATAAAAAAATTAATGAAATACATTGATTAAAAAAAAGTTATTTAAATTCCTTATTGTAGCACAATTGGTGTGCCACCCCGTATTGTTAAAACGTAATTGCTACAGAAAGCGTAACAAAATAATTTCCCTACTAACAAATGAAAATTTTATAAAATATCAACATTGGTAAAAAAAATTAACTTCGCACAATATCTTCTCCTTTTCGATCAATATTTTAAATCAAAATTGTATTTTGCATTCAGATTGTATTTAGCATTTTAATAAGTTTTACAGATGACAATTTCAAATCCATTTTGCAATTGGGCCTTCCTCGTGAACAAGTAAAAATTTGATAAAATATCAACAATGGTAAAAAAAAATCAACTTCACACAATATCTTCGCCTTTTCGATCAATATTTTGAATCGAAGTCATATTTTACATTCAGATTAGATTTAGCATTTTAATAAGTTTCACAGGTGACAATTTCAAATCCATACAGAATCGAATCACATAAGTTTTGATGAAACATATTCATCACAAAAAACACAAACTTCTTATTTGAAATTTTTAGTCTGCTATGCTAAGTAAGACAGTCCTTTCGCTGCTGTGCAAGCTCCTTGAAGGAAATGCTTCCGATGTTAAAGTTTATGACAGAATCGTAAAAAATCCAACAGTTGTGGACAAATGAACATTTCTTTAATCCCCATGAGCGAAACCACTTAAAGTTCATATTAATGTAAAAGAAGTAACAAAAGAAATCTCTATTCATCAGCTCAAAGGTGGACTGCCCTGTTAAATATAGCTTTGAAATGACCGTTTACTGTAGATTTTTGGTATAATTTAAACAAATTCGGTTCGTTTGATAATATTTAAAATGACGCATTTTTTATGCAACCTCAATATTGCTGTTTGTTCTGATGGGTAGTAAATATATGATAGAACTACATGAGTATTATCTGCATTATCTGAAATGAATCATAATATAATTCTTGTTACTTTTGTGACATAAAAAAATATCTCATAAATATTAAAATATTCGCATCGTTTAATATACGAGTATTAACTAAAGTAAACAACTTGTTAAACAAAAGTTATGCTGCTTTAGAAACGGGATCATACGGTTGAATACTGCAAAACTAAACAATAATGTTTAAAATTATTTCCTAATGCAATTGGATTGAACGATAATTACGGTTTTTTACATTTCTTATGAATTTTTAAATCGGACTGTTAAAATCTATATGTAAATCTTAAACCACAGGAACTTTTGGTATGTATAAAGATCTCATCTGCTTATAAAACACTAGAAAAACTGATGCATATCAGTTCAAACTACATCAATTTTCTCTAAAAAAGTAAATTTTTTTTGCTTTTTTTTTAGCTTTTCTTAGCTACTTTTTGCAAAAGTTTTGTTTTTTTTCATTATCAAGTCCTGGCACACTGGTCACGCATTTAACTGCAAAAAAAAAACTCTTAACTGCTATGGCAGTAGCGAAATTTCAGTTAGCTGAACTTACTTGCACACATCTTCACCCAAAGTCCTTTTGCGCTGGTGCAGCCCAGTGAGCAGGAGTGCCAGAAGAGGTGTGGTGAATCACTCGGTTCTCACTATTTTTCACTTTTTTTTATTTCATTTATTCATACATCATGATGCAGAAAACATCAAAGATAATAAAATAATAAATAAAAATAATAAAATATCAAATTTTTTAGTACAAATATAAAAAAAAATATATATACATATATATGTGTATATATATGTATGTATAATAAGGATAAAAAAACTATATGAATTCAAATATTAATAGTAAAGTTTATGTTATAATTCCACAACCAAATGCAACTATAAAGCAAATGCAAACCTAATACAGGGTGTCCGTCGGGAAGGTATACTACTTTGTTTATAATTTTTGATTACACGAAAGAGAATATATTGAAAATATATTGATAAATGTTTTATTTAATGTCGGCAAATATATATGTAATTCAATATCAGATAAATGTCCGCCTCTGTTAGCTTCACAAATGCGAGCCCTTTTGAGCACATTTTTCATTACATTCTCACACATTTCACGCGGTATTTCACTAATTTCATCACAAATATTTTGTTTTAATTGCTCAAACGTTTCTGGTTTGTTTGCATAAATCTTACTTTTCAGATATCCCCACAAAAAGAAGTTCGGAGCAGTAAAATCAGGCGCCCGTGGAGACCAATCAACATCACCATTTCTTGAAATAACTTGTTGTGGAAAGAGGTCTCGCTGTAATTCCATTGTAATCCTGGCTGTATGCGATGTGGCACCGTCTTGTTCATACCACATCTTAATCAATCCCAAAGCATGCAGTTGTGGCGTTAAAAAGTTTTCAATCATATCACGATATCGCTCTCTAATAACAGTTACCATTACGCCGTTTTCAGTTTCAAAGAAGTGAGGTCCAATGATTACTCCTGACCAAATTGTACACCAGACTGTCGCTTTTAATGGATGCAAAGGTGACTGATGAATAATTTGAGGGTTTTCCATTGCCCAGAACCGACTATTCTGTTTATTCACATATCCATTCAAATGAAAATGTGTCTCGTCACTTATTATGATTTATTCATGAAAATCGGAGTTGTCATGGGCGAGCTATAACATCCTATTGGCATATGTACGGCGGCGTAAATGGTGTTGTGGACGAAGCTCTTGTGTCAACTGAATCTTAAATGGAAACAAATGCAAATCCTTGTGCAAAATTGTGGCCAAAGTTGTTTTTTGAAGACCAAGCTTCTAAGCATGGCGTCGAATTGAGGTTGATGGATTGTTTTGAACACTTTCTTAAGCAGCAGTAATGTATTCAGCCGATCTTGTAGCAGTACGTTGTGGTCCATGCTTGGCTGTATCAGCTACAAATCTTCTTTCTTCGAAATCATTCACTACACGATAAATAGTGCGTCTTGTTGGCATGTTGTTTCTCCCAAAACTTTCACGTAACTTTCTCATCGTCACAGTAATCGATGATTGATTGATGATAAAATGTTTTAACGATTAAAACTCGTTGGTTTGTCGAATATTTTTCCATAATAAATTTGCCACGTCTCTACTTCACGACTGGCAAATATGAACTGTCAAGACTAATGTTTATCCAAATGGCGGCAAAACAAAGTAGTATACCTTCCCGACGGACACCCTGTGCTAGCTTTACAAAATTGTTTTTTTTAGCAAAACGTATTTTTTGAAAAATAAATTTTAGCTCTCTTGAGATTATAATCCTCTGCATCAGAATTTTTGAACTGCAATAAATTTCTAAAACTCACATTAAATATTTTTGGTACGAACAAGCTGAATTTCTATCATTACGATTTTTTTTTAAATACACCTTTCTATATTATAAATAACTTCGAGTTTGCGTTTATCAGCGCTATCACAGTTAAAATACGAGATACGTAGATTTCGAAATTTCCGCACAGAAGTGATGCGATTAAATATGTTTTAGCTAAAAGCAAGCGCATATCAAAGTGTGTTGAATGTCTGACAGAGCCCATTGATTTCTTAACATGCTGTATACCTTACCAAACAACGCTACATATATGATTTGACCAATCAATCTGTCATTGAAAATTACCCCCAAGATGGATGAGTTTCTATTAAATTGCAAATGAAAAGATATGTAAAAGATATATATAAAATTTGTTTGTTTGAAATAATCAAATATTTGGATTTGGAGGGATTCAGACTTAGTCCATTTTAACATGCCCATTTTTGTAAATTTTTCAAGTCATCATTTATTTTTTGAGCACAACTCGAAAGATTTTAATTTTCCAACCAAACTTAGATCATTTTGAAGATGATCATATTAAAGCGTTGGCCAATACCTCCAATTTATAATTGAACACCTTTTGCTTGAAATCTGCTTATAATTGCAACTTATATGGTATAGCACGAAAACACACGTACGCACATTCAATCAGACATGCCTCGTATGATAATCCCCTGTACAAAAAATGATTGAAATATTGAGTTCTTATTACATATCGTTGATAAAACCCAAAAAGATTGAATGAAATATTTTAATTGGCGAAAACTTTCAATGTGTCTGCTCGTAGCACTACGATCGAAGCCCAAAAATGGAACAAAATAACGTCAGGCCACATTTGAGCAGCATTTAAAGCCTTCCAGACACACTTGATGATATTAACTACGCTAACATATTTTCCTTAAAACTTGAAATGTTTTTACGATACACTGAGGTTTTTAAATAAGAAAAAATCATAATTGAAAAATTACAGCATTTTCAATTGCTAAAACTTCGAGTGCCAAACACTGTACATTCTATTAGGTGCGCGTTTTATAAAAATGCAACTTTATTATGAAAACATGTTTACAAAGAAAGTATTATCCATCGCTAAATACTACTTTTTTCCATCTTTCGGGCAAAGCTCGAATTCCGTCACGGTAAAACTGTTCATGTTTTGAGGCTAACCATGAATCTAGCCATTGCTTGATGTCATCATATGATTGGAACTGCCGGTCAGCCAGACGACCGTGTGCCATCGAACGAAACAAGTGATAATCGGATGGCGCAATATCTGGAGAATATGGCGGATGGGGTAAGACTTCCCATTTTAACATGTCCAGGTAGTTTTTAGCAGGTTTGGCCACGTGAGGCAGAGTGTCGTCATGCTGAAGAATCACTTTTTCGTGTCTCTCTCTGGGTATTGTGGGCGTTTCTCGCGCAGAGCACGGCTCAATTGTATTAATTGAAGTCGATACCGATCCCCAGTGATGGTTTCGCTTGGTTTTAACAGCAGGTAATAAATAATACCGAAATGGCCCCACCAAATACACAACATAACTTTCGCAGCATGAATGTTCGGCCGAGGCGACGATGTAGAAGCATGATCGCACAGCCTGCATGACTTTATTTTCTTTGAATTGCTGTAATGAACCCATTTTTCATCTCCCGTTACAATACGATAAATAAAAACCTCCCTTTTTTGCCGCTAAAACAGTTGTTCACAGACGAAAAACAACGCTCAACGTCCCTTGGCTTCAACTCATAAGGAACCCTAGTCCTTGATTTTGAATCATTCCCAACGCATGCAATCACTTGGAAATGGCTTGACGTGGTAACTCCTAATACTGAAACAAGCTCTACCTGCGTCTGACATGTATCCCAATCATGCAATACCGTCAATTTAGCGTCTTCGAAGGTTTCTCGCCTTCCTTCACACGAACGGTCGTCAACATCAAAATTACCGTCTTTAAAGCGACGGAACTAATCTCGACACATTGTTTCAGTTGCCGCTTTCTTCGATTGAAAGAAGAAAGTCAATACTTCCCGCATATGACGATTATTTGACACAAAATCATACATATTCACATAACCAAAGAAAATCACTATTGCGTCAAGGCGGTATGCCGACCATATGCCTAAGCTTTGCTCATGACGTTTGGGTTATGGCAGAATCGATTAGCACCTACAGCTGGCGCCATCTATTGGCAAACAGCGGGAACTTGGTTGCGCACCTAATATGTAAACAGATATGATCTCTGGTGTTCTCTCAGGAGGCTTCCGCCTATTCCCACATTTGATCACCGTGTTTCGCGAACACCATTCAAAGTCAGTTTAAATCCGATTTTGTTTTTAATTTATTGAAATCTCAGGGCTAACTATGATGATTTCAATAAAAGATTGATGCAAAAATCACTACAATTAATCAGAAATTAATGACAGCTCCAGCGCCCGATGGACAATAAAGTGAGTATATAAACACATACATACCACCCC
>JAHXMU010034330.1:0-11343 GCA_019455685.1 Philornis downsi | reverse complement strand
TAAAACCCATTTATTGAAAATGTTTATATTGCATGTACGTAGAAGAAAGAGAAGGGTCAGGGAAGAGAGAGCAAGACCGTCTTCTTTATGCGTGTTTAGTTGTTTATTTGGCACATTTATATACATGCGAGTGAATATTTCACACCGGCGGACGGACAAACGGATAGATAGACAGACAGACAGTCAGATCACGAAACCATAAAGTTAAAAATATTGATGATGATGATGATGGTGTTGCAACAACAAGTGGAATCCTTGATTTAGCAAATTATCAAGAACATTTTGAAATCAGTGTGGGAGACAATTATACACCTATTTACACATGTACGTATTTTACGCTCATGTATTTATATTCGATATTGGAACAGAAAGTTAAGTAAGTGTGTAAGCGTGTGCACCAAAAAGTCCTTAAAAAGTAATCAATTGCTGCGGGTTTTTTTCTACATTTTGCTTACGTTATCCTTGAAACTTTTGCATTTAAATTTATTTATTTATTTGGTTTACTAAATAAACTTCTCTGTGTTTTCGATTTGAGTTGCACCCTCTGAACGTCCTTTTAAAGATGATACGAAATATTGGAACTGTGTCTCAAATGCTCCAAGTTTTATGTGATGTCATGAATAAAAACCAAGTCAATTCTTCTTATTTACCTTTGTCTGTGGTGCACAGAAGTGCCTGTAGAATGTCGTTTCATTTTTTTGGGGAATCAAGCAGGGGAAGAGGGGCTTCATGTAATTAAATAAAATAATGTTTAATGAAGAAATTCTATGTCGCAAAATCATACAATATTCATGCAGTAAGGAAATTGTTCTCTAAGCTAAATTTCATGTGGCACGGTGGCATATACATATATCTTGCAACATTGGCACAAATACTGCTTAATTTTATTGCCATATCGAGCATAAATAATTTATAAAACACTATCCTCTCTAAGTAGGGACATACTTTCTTTGGTTGCATTCACCTATAAATTGTAGATTTTCTAAACACCAAATAAAGAGCACCAATTTTGAAGAGCAACTTACTTACTAAGGTGGCTGCTAGAGTAGATATACTTATCTATTATATGCTGCATGTAAAAACTAACTCCAAGGCCTTCGTTCTTCTGAGCTTCCTTTCCAATCCGTCATACCACATTTTGATGGTATTTCAAAAGTCTGGTCTTTCCAACGGAGTTTTGGTCGACCTCTTCTGCATCGCCCAACGAGTTCGTTGTCGATAACTTTTCATGCATTTGCGTTCAACCGCACAATATGACTCAGTCAGCGCAATCGCTGCACTAGTCTACGTCGACGTCGACATATAGCTTTTACAGCTTTTTTACAGCTCATTGTTCATGCGACGCCGATACTCTCCGCTTCCGATGATGGGTCCATATATTTTGCAGTGCATTTTCCTCTTGAAGTTTGTCAGTATTAATTCATCCATTTGTATCATAACCCAGGAATCTACGACATACAACAGTTAAAACAAATGTTTGGTACAGTCGGATTTTTGTTTGCTGAGAGAGAACTATTTCATTGAGTCGCTTATTTAACTCATAGTAATAACTGGATGCAAGCAATACTCTCGTCTTAATCTCAGTGCTGACATCATTCATTTTATTTATAGCAGAGCCGAAAGTTACTCCAATGTTATAATTTTCAACTTTCAAATAGGTCAACATAGCCATCAAAAATGATTCTCTTTGCTAAAGATATTTTTGAGCAAAAAATCAATATTAACTCGTCGTTTTCACATAATCTATCCAATGAACATTTTCTCTCCAAAACTACTAATAAATTTCCTAATTCAGATAACAGATTCATCTTACTTGCCGGTGGCGAATAAGATTTGATCAGTGAATACATTTTTTTGTTTAAGTTGTTTTTTTTTATCTCTTTACAGAATTAACTAAATAATAATTGGAAAATTTATGATGCAAAGGTTCAACACAGAACAAACAACCGAAGTTGTCCAATTTTACTTTGAAAGTCAGCATTCGATTATTCAGATCATATCGAAATTTCTTACATGTTCGAAATGCTCCTAGCGCTCCAACAATTTAACGATTGACTCAGCGTCAACAACAACAACAAGAGGCTGTCTGTGATCTTCCGCCTGCTGGAAGACCTCGTGCAATTCGAAATGAAGTGACCACTGCCCGAATGCAAGCAAGTGTTGAAGAAAACCCCGAAACTTCCACCAGGCGGCGTTCTCAGCAGCTAGAGATGTCTAGGCGAACTTTCCAAAGAATTTTACATATGGTACACCTATTCCCATCTAGTCCTATATAAGGTGCAATTGGTTCACAAGTTAAAACCAAATGATGCACAAGAACGCATTCAATAAAGTCGGCGTAAACGTTACTTATGCGCCACCCTTTATAATATAATATCCTTTAAAGGAAAATCTGGCGTCTGAAAACCGGAATTACGATACTTAATTATAACGTACAACCTAAAGGAATTTGTTTTCTATAATTTCTATAAAATATTGTTGCAGATATAAAATATTGTTGTAGCAAATGACTGGTCTGTTTTTCAAAGAATATCAGTAGTCTATGGTGGTCCATTAGCGATCCAAATTTGGTGTAGATTTTTGTGACTGTTGAGCCATCCCAGTTGATTAATACTAGATTTCTACATATAGAATATGGTGAACTGAAAAGTATTATAATTGTTTTCAAACGAAAGTCTGCATAGATCAGATACTAAGTGGCCTTTAAATGTTGCTACATTAAGAAATTCAAATAACTTATCTTAATTCATATAAAATATATTCTTTTGTTCATTAAGAAATAATACAATAATACTTTAATAGTCGATTTTAGAAATAACCTAATTTAAATTACCTCCATGATCAGTGTCACATATGCGCTCATTATTGCCTGCAAACTTAAGCTGGGAATTGCCTCAGCTATCATTTGACTGCACTGCATTTAAATTATGCAAAGAATAAGATGTATGGACGTCAGGTCGTCTTGGGAAGGAATGTGGAATGTTGAAATCAAATTACTACGATATAGGGACATTTTTGGTGCAATCCAGCTATAACAGGTATGGCTGTTAATACCAAATAGAGTTGAAATGGAGGCTCTTATAATTACAATTTATATTTTTTTTATAATTGGCTTATAATTGGCATAGTCGTGGAAGGTAAAGCTCTTTTAATAATTTTAAGTAACATCTGAGAGCATCTCCCACATAGAGGCACATTTTTATGGAATTGCCGCATTCTTCCTATTGAAAACAGCTCCTACGTCACCACCACTCAATGTGGGACTGCCATTCAATGAATTGAGTCGCAATATCCCTCTCCACTGTTGCTCTGTACTGTCCAAATCTCCGAAAGTTGAAAATAACATACTCAATATCTTCCATCGAGCTTGGGTATCTCGGTACATGCTGGGGAACAATCTAGTCCGTAATCTCGTACGAAACTTGCATGATCACCAAACCTTGATAGAAACTGCGTGAGGAAGAAGCTAATTTCCTCCTGCTGCTCGCCTACCCAAGTGGCTACGTTTGGGATATGTTGTAGTTCCACCTTCCACCTTCCTTTTTGACTCGCACCCTATATATTCAACCATATCCTATATAGCAATAAGTTCTTTTTGTTGTTCGATTACCGCGTGATCTTTCATAATTCCGGCGAGTTCCGTCGGCGAGATTTAAATTTTAAATAAAACACAGATATTTAAAAAAAATCGTAAAACTTTATTATATCGTAAAGTAGACAGAATGAGGTTATGCATGGAACAACACATTGGGCAGATGGCCGCCGCGGCTTTCCTTTTACACACGCGGTCTTTTAATGAAATGTTAAATGACCGTTTTGCATAAATGCTACGGCATTTCATTAATGCAGCGTCATCGTCGGCTTATGTGCGCAAAACCGTCGACTTCAAAAAGCCCCAAAGAAAAAAGTGTAATGGTGTTAAATAGCACGATCTAGGCGGCCAATTCTGGTCTCCAAAACGCGAAATAACACGACCGGGAAATGACTGATGCGGCAATTGACTTGTTTCTCCGGCTGTATGACATGTAGCGTCTTCTTGAAACCACATGCCCTCCACATTCATTTCTTCAATTCTAGTCACGAAAAAACTGGTTATCATTTCACGATACCGAACACCATTGACTGTTTGCTTGCGCTTGACAAGCCTTATTTTCATAAAAAAAGATCCAATGATTCCTGCAGCCCAAAATCCACACCACAGAGTGACATGTTGAGGATGCATTTGCTTCTCGTGAATCACTCGAGGATTTTTCTCACCCCAAATGCGACAATTCTGTCTATTGACGAAGCCATCAAGACGGAAATGTCACTGAAAATGATTTTATCGGCAAAATCAGCATTTTCATGTTGTCTCTCCAATACCCAATTAACGAACTCCCTTCGCTGTGCATGGTCAGCTGGCTTCATTTCCTGAGACAGTTGAACTTTGTATGCATGAAAATGCAAATCTTTCGTCAAAATTCACTGCATAGTGGATTTGGAGACACCAATTTGCTGAGATCGGTGTCGAATTGAGGTCGATGGAGTTTGAGCGATATCATCACGTACAGCTGCGACATCGTCGATCGATCGACCTGGTCGAAGGCGCGTTGTTGTCTTTACAGCATTAACAGACCCAGTTTGGCAAATTTATTCATTAATTTCTTTTCAGTTGACTCTTTTGGAGCATTATTGAAACCCCAAATTGATCGCAATTTGCGAACTGTAGCCGCAAAACTTTCACCATTTTGGAAAAACAATTTCACAATGAGAATGCGTTGTTCATTCGTGTAGCGCGTCATTTCTACTAACCACGTACCTTCTACTAGCAAACAATAACAATTGGTCAAATGTCAAACAATGACACTTCGAATGGCGCCAAATTTAAATCTTGCGTTCTTGTTGGGACACGGAACATCGTCATTCATTATGTTCCACAACAATGGCCTTAGAACTGATCCCTGGAGAACGACTGCTGTGACATTGTATGACCATCATCTTACATTTCTGTTATTCGGACTTCATAGAGATGTAACTCCTTTTAATGTTAGTCAGATATTCTGAGACTCTAGACTTCTTAACAATCCCGACATAGGATTCCAATGTCCTGACTTAAATGCGTTATAAGCGCACAATGCTTTCTACCAGTACTCTTCCCTATTATTGCCTCTTTTGTCTGACATGTGAGGAAAGCTGTATTATCGACAGTTGACTTGACTTTGCGAAAGCTGAATTGACGATCCGATAGTCTGTGGTGATGTTCTGCAACTGCCGGAAGGAAATCTCTTGTGTATAGTTTTCTCTGTTTACAACTGGCAATATATGCGTGGACTGATAAACGGGCAGAATCAACTTTTGACATACGAGGTGTGGTGTGTTATAAATTTTCCAACTGAATATGATTATGATGATAGACGACAATTTGTTGCCATTGTGAAGGTAATTTCATTATTCTTTTGTTACAGTAACCTTCGTCCTTGTTGGCAAAAAGCTGAAACAGTTGATTTCTGAAAACTTGTCTTGAGGCAAATTTTTACAAACAAAATCGTTCAGCGTAGGCAAGAAGAAGTGGTAATCACTCGCTGGCGTTGCATTGTCCTGATGGAACACAATTCCTCTCCCACTGCTCATAGCTGGGCGCTTCTGGGTGATCGCCTAGTAGTTGTAGTGGTACAAATGTTGACAGTAAAGAATTGAATTAAGACATTGGCCCTGGAGGAGTAGATCATAGTAGATCAATCTCACCAAACACACAGAGACTTGGCCACCGTTTGCGGCGGTACACCACAATGTTACCACTACGGTTTACGCGTGACGTTGCCGTAAGCGATTCAATTTTCATCACCATTAAATTGGTTAAATTGTATGGGGTGTACCAGAAGAGGCGTGATTAACTGACTGCCTTGTGGATAATTGTAAAACAGTGTAATGGAAAAGAACCTTGACAATTGCAGCTGACTAATTAGAATTTACTAAAGATTAAATAAATAGGACAATTTGTACGGGAGATAGCAGACTGGGTGTAACAAGGTACCTCGTTTACGTTGTGGGGCTGTTCGACTTCGACAAATGCTCAATGCATGGCACAATTGACAACATTTTATGCAAACGAATAATAGGTATTGATACAAGAACTAGTGGGTTAAATTGACCTTTTATATGAGAGTTAACAAAGCGGGTAAAGTTTTCCGATCGATTATTTCGAAATTTACCTTGAATTATGAAACATTACAGCGAATACAAATGTGGTTTGCTGCAGTTTGCATTTGGGGTGTTACAGCGAGAAAACTGAATTTCGGAAAATCGGTCAATTTGTATGAAAGGTGCCAGAAGGATGGGTCCATATAGCACATTTATAATCCAAGGCTACCATTTTAAAAATCATTAGGCTATGCTAAGTTTTAAGAATTTCCGTAAAGATTTATGCAGTTTGCGTTTCAACCAGCCTCTTAGCCACTCATGAAACACATTTGGCCAAAACATACTAAGTACTTTCAACGCTTCCTTTTGGATGCTATATTTTTGCCGTATTAAATTATATATATCTACATTCTTGATGATGAAAGTATAAAGATAATTTTGAAAAATAGTTAAGCAAATAGCTGTGATACTGTCCACTCAAGACTGCTTCTATTTTAGATAGTATTTGCGATAGTGGTACATTCGTATTATTATAGATATTTTTGTTTATCTTACATTAACGCCGGCGTTGCTCCGCAAATTGGGTTAGCAAGTTTTATATGTTTATCAATACACATCAAATCTGATTTGATAATAGCATTTAGATGCGTGCGATATTAATGAAAAGCACTGGTTTTCACATTGAAACAAAAGAAAAAATATGCTAAATATGCAAGCTTAACAACTTACACACATTTTATTTGCTTCGCGCACTTTTTTTGTGCTTCGACTGTTGTTTCCGTTATGGTTTTACTCTTTGTGGATTTATCGTCGAAATATGAGTAATTCTTCGTTAAAGCCGTTCGAGAAAAAAGGGGTACGGAAACAACATACTTGTTTGTCAATCAGATTAAAGTCCAAACATAATCTCAAAGAGCAGCTCGCGGTTCGCACTCTTTTTTGCAGATCCTTACATAAAACTAACCAACCAACATCAATATTTTCATATTTCAAACAAAAACTGAAACGTTTCAGATTTCCAAGAATTTCCCTTAAATACCAATTTAGAGTTTGTTTTGAAATTACAGAGAGAATACTGCATATGTAAGTAAATATATGTATACAAAGAGTCCGTGGTAGGACCCTGGCATTTATTTTATGATATTTCAAACTAAACAACATCTTTACCTCCAGTTGTGGAGGACACAATAACAACTACTCGTATCGCAAAATCATAAATACTCGTATACTCGTTCTTAACATTTGAACACTCATATGAGTACATGCGATTTTGTACTTCATGTCCCTTCATTCATCCATGGATTCATAGACACATATGCATGCATACCCAACCATTGTGCACGCACACATTGCAAAGGTATATCATAAAAACCATTCCCACACTGCGTTTTATGTCCTTCAGAGAGCGTGAAGAGAGAGAGAGAGAGAGAGAGAGAGAGAGTGGGAGCCAGAGAGAAAGAGAGGGAATGTACGAACAGAATTGAAAACAACCAAAAAAATTATACAGGATGACATTAAAATCAAAAATTCTTTTATAAGGTTATTGGATATGTATGTATGATTATATGCTTGCATAAATGGCATACGGTATGTACTCGTATGTATGTAGAATTAATGTTCCGGTATTTATGAAAGAGTGTATTTCTGAGGAGATCCTCGAGGTTTTAAAAAACTACAACCAAACTGTGCTACAAAATCTAATTCACCTAAGGAAAAGTTGACAGCGAAACGTTGGATTTCGACAGAAACGAAACTTTAAATGCTGAAAATCCTCATTATTCCAGAGCTGGGCGTTTTCAGTCATTATACGGGCTGAATTTGTAGTCCAAACTTCCATATACAATGACTAAATCCTCTTCTAAATAAATTACCGTTTTTAAAAATTGTTTAAAAATTGATATTTTATAAGGCATAGTAATAAGAAATCCATTATTTTCCCAATAGATGTTTTTGGTGATATACAAGGTTATTCGCCGGTCTGGCAAGGCTGCCAGCTGTTTAATACCTGTCATATAAAGTATTATTTACTTAGTGAAATTGCGAATATGGATCGTCTAACAACCGATGAACGCGTAAAAATAGTTAAAGCTTACTACGAATGTGGCGATTCAAACGTGGGCAAGTTCGAATTGCTTCATCACTCACCTTATTCATCAGATTTAGCTCCCTCGGACTATTTTCTATTTCCAAACTTGAAAAAATGGCTCGTTGGTAAAAGATTTGGCAACAATGAAGAGGTGGAGTCTGCGATTGATGACTATTTTAAGTAGTATGACAGTTCCTACCATAAACGGTATACGAGTAGAATAGAATAGTAGCATAGTATAGTATAGAAGATATATATTATAGAAGTTATTGAATATCGCCGGAAAAGGTGCATCGAGCTAAAAGGAGATTTAGGTATGTTGGAAAATAAAGAAAATTGTCCCCAACTATTTTTGTGTCTTTTTTGTTACTTCGGCCAGTTTTTGGACCGTCTTCGTAAAATTTTAGAAAAAATCTGAAAAATGTTAACTTTTCCTGACGCGGGTTCATTCATTCTATGGAAAATTTTTTTCTTACCAGGCCAATTTTGAACTACTTCGAATATGAGCTAAGAATATGAGATGCTTTTACTCAAAATTTCTTCATAATTCCAGTGTTGCAGCCTCCATTGCGTTTTCAACGGATACGAGGATGGATAGACATAGATTGCTATAGAGTTTTACGACGATGAGTACTTCTTATTTTTGCGAATCGGATGACAAAATAAATGTGCGCCCATATTGTGATGGTGGGCATACAAATTACTTTTGAAATCATCACCTTTCTTCTGAAAACCAAGAAGAACATAAATTGCAATTTTTATGATTTGCAATATTTAAATCCTTGGTTAATTTTATGAAGCTATAAATATCTGCTGTAGGAAAAGAGTTCACTTTTTCGCAACTTTGATCGTTATGTTGGATTATAATAATAAAGGGTGTCCCAACAAGAACGAAAGATTTAAATTTGGCGCCATTCGAAGTGTCATTGTTTGACATTTGACCAATTGTTGTTGTTTGCTAGTAGAAGGTACGAGGTTAGTAAAAATGGAGCGCTACACAAATAAACAGCTCATTCTCATTGTGAAATTGTTTTGCCAAAATGGTGAAAGTTTTGCGGCTACAGTTCGAAAATTGCGATCAATTTGGGGTTACAATAATGCTCCAAAACAATCAACTATAAAGAGATTAGTGGATAAATTTGCCAAATGTAAAGACAACAACGCGCCTTCGACCAGGTCGATCGACCAAAAACGTCGTAGCTGTACATGATGATGTCGCTCAAACTCCATCCACCTCAATTCGACACCAAGCTCAGCAAATTGGTGTCTCCAAATCCACTATGCAGCGAATTTTGACGAAAGATTTCCATCTTCATGCATACAAAGTTCAATTGACTCAGGAACTGAAGCCAGCTGACCATGGACAGCGAAGGGAGTTCGTTAATTGGATATTGGAGAGACAACATGAAAATGCCGATTTTGCCGATAAAATCATCTTCAGTGACGAGGCCCATTTCCATTTTGATGGCTTCGTCAATAGGCAGAATTGTCGCATTTGGGGTGAGGAAAATCCTCGAGTGATTCACGAGAAGCAAATGCATTCTCAACGTGTCACTGTGTGGTGTGGATTTTGGGCTGGAGGAATCATTGGACCTTTTTTTATGAAAATGAGGCACGTCAAGTGTAAACAGTCAATGGTGTTCGGTATCGTGAAATGATAACCACTTTTTTTTTTTTTAATTAGAATTGAAGAAATTAATGTGGAGGGCATGTGGTTTCAACAAGACGGCGCCACATGTCATACAGCCAGAGAAACAATTCAATTGCTGTATCAGTCATTCGCGTCTTGCGTTCTGGATGGGACACCCTTTAATTGTGTTAATAAATTGTGCAAATTAATATAAGGTCAATTTTCTTTGCTGCACTTGGGAAATACCTATAGTTACTGTACTTTAATCTTTATCATCTTTATTATACTTTAATTTTTGTTATTAAAAATCACATTAAATGCATTTGAAAAAGTTAGATTCATTTTAAACATTTTTCTTTTATTGAAAGTGGACAATATTCCCACATCGACTTTGCTGACTTTCATGAAAATTGATCGGATTATCAGTATCATTCTGTCTGGATATCTAATCTAACTTGGGTGAGGATGTGTCTCACTCAACTCATTTTTTAAGTAAAAACTATTCGGTATGTTTTACAGCTTTACGCCATTTCTAAAGCAACGTCTAGTGCCAGATAACTGACTGTGTCGGAAATTCGCCTTTATCACACATATACGAGTATATCGATATATCGTATTTGCTATTTTTCCAGAGGAAAAGGTTGTATTTTAGTGCATTTAAACTGCCACGCCCAAAATTACGGATTTTTCTTCGAAGGTCATATGAATTGGGAAGGCTTTTTCAAGTTTATATGTACTATACGATATGTATTTCTTTTATTAATGGATACATAACGAGCTTATTGAAAAAATTCTCAAAGTGATAAAATTTGTTCTTACTTGGTGGATTTTGATCAATTTCGAGCTTCGCCTGCCTAGGTTAGGTTAGGTTAGGTTAGGTCAGTGTGGCAGTCTGAATAGATAGACTCACTTAGGCTATATTGTCCATTGTGATACCACAGAAACTAGGGATAAGGATGTCCCTAAGTTCCCCCGTTAAATCAACCTGAGCGCCTGAAGAAGCTCTTAAGTCGGACAATATCTATGTCGTCCAGATCTCCTTGGTTCCTAAAGAAATAAGAGCCCAGTGTCGATCCGCACCTATTCGCCAGAGCAGAGCAATTGCAGAGAAGATGTTGTTCCTCTTCATGTCTACAGCTTCCGCAGAAGTCACAAGTCGCAACCTTCAATCTCACTGCATGTCTTCCAATCAGAGAGTGTCCCATCATGACGGATACAAGCAATGAGATGTCGGGTCTTGATAGAAACAGTAGTGCGTGTGAACGCTTCAGATCTAGGCTACGCCACATCTGTCTGGATTAATTACAGCTTCGAACAGACGCCCACCTAACATTTGCTGCTAAATATGCACTATCCCGCAGTAGGAGCTTGCAAGTGGTTAGAGGCATGCCCACGGACTCCAACTCGGCTGGAGTCTGTGAGGTTGTCCCTAGTCTTGCTAGCTCGGCATCCATATGAGGTGAATGTTGAAATGCTGGGCCATCTCGTTAAGAGATCTGCGGCAATT
>JAHXMU010034321.1:0-14220 GCA_019455685.1 Philornis downsi | reverse complement strand
CTCACATTTAGGGAGTTTCGTTCAATTTTGCGAATTTTACAGCAAATTACTATTTAATGATGAACTAAAACTTTTCTCTGAGAACCTATCACCAGGTTTTACTACCCAAAAGTGTTGCCAGCATCAAAAAAGATCACCGCATCTGATATAAAAGTGGGAAGAAGAATTTCAATCTAAGATCATATGCATATTATTCACTTATATTAACTACGTTTCTATTTATCTATTTGGATGTTAGTTTTGTTGAATACCTTTTGCTCACTTATGAACTTTTCTTGCAAATACACAACAGAGTTTGGCCGGAAGCTAAAACCCACTGCAACCTAATCATAAATAAGACGTGAAATTGCAATTATTTGCAATTACTATTATTAACTCTAATTGGTGTTGGATATATGTCAGCACTAAACAATTCAAATTGAAATTCATATCAAGCCTCACAAGAGTAAAACAAACAGAAAACTATTTGAAACATAATGTGAGACAAACAGTAAACTCTGACGATCATGAAGCCGACTATGCTCAAATAATGATCCAACCAAACACTAAACCATTCATCCACTCATTGAACCATCATATATCTGCATTCAAAAACATGGCAGCGGCGACGAGATCTTCTTGAACTAACAACCATGAGAAATGAAGCCGATCAAACGTAACAAACGATCAGAGCGGTAATAATCCAACACACCTCAAAACCGCCACTACTAAGTATCAACAACAAAACGATGCATGCAACAACATAATGTTTTGCCTCAACTGACAACTGCAGCAGCACTATTAGCGTCAGCGACACAAAATGTAACAACTGAACCATCAATGTAAGGAGGCAAAGCACCGCTGCTATTAAGGTCATATGTTGCACGGAAAATGATAAATATTTTCAAAGAAACTTCGGTCGAACCGCTACCCGTATAGAAGCAGAGAATACCTGAGCCAGGGGGGAAGAGAGAGAGAGAGAGTGGGGCACTTACGCGGTAATGGCCACAAGTCTCTAGAGGTATGGAGGTTATGGCTGGAGGTGTTAACTAAGCGATCAGTTGATGAAAAACCTCAATAAGTAGGAATGTCGTAACAATAAACTTAAAGCGGATCTTAAATAGAATAAATAAGCCTGCCTTTAAACCAGCAAATGTACGAAAATCTTGCTGCAGTCAAAGTTGCACACAGTGGTTTGTAAGAAATAAGAAACTTTCGGAAATGGAGTTGACATTAGATTTTTTGTTCAATATTTTGGCTCCATTCAAAAATAATATGAAAAAAGGTACCGACCTTTTTGGGGACTTCTTTTGATTCTTTTTAAACTGGTCTCAATAGGTGCCTGGACCATTGTTACCGGGACATTAAGTTTAAAGTTACAGTGCTTGATAATATAAATAATAAAATGTATATAATATAACAATTGGCTGAACTTTGAAAAATTCGAGAAAACCGGCAACAAAAACACGGACTATGTGAAAGTGGTAGATATAGACGGTGCCAGTAGTTTGAAAAAATTATTTTGTTAAAAAGTGGCAACTTTATAAAACATAAGTTTTAAATTTCAAGGCGCCACATTGTTTACAATTTTCATTAGAACCATCAAGAGCACGCGATCTCATTGAATTTGTGTACATGGAAAAAATTGTTCACCGTTATGTAATTCAATATTTTCATTTGAAAGGTCTCCTCAGTCCAACTAATAATAAAGCCCAGCTAGATTCTGGAGGAGTCTGTTCCTACGTTTACTTCTATAAACATTGGGTAGCAGAGTTTAAACGAGGTTGTACGAGCTGCCAAGACGAACACTATAATAGTCAACGTGCCCACGCCTGACACGGTTAAGAAAATCCACAAAATGGTATTGGCCAGTCTTCGGCTGAAGGTGTGTCAGCTAGCTGAAATGATAGGCATTTCAAAAAATGCTATACATCGCATATTGACCAAAGATTTGAAGACGAGAAAGCTGTGCGCAAGGTGGGTGCCGCGCTTGCTTTCGATAGAACGAAAACGTGAAGAGGCTTCAGTAGAATATTTTGCGATGATCCACCGCAATAAAACTGAATTTTTGCATTGCTGTAAAACCATGGATGAGACATCGGTCTATCACTTCACACCTGAGACAATGGAACAGTCAAAGCAGTGTACGGGAATGCGGCAATTGTGTCCAAAGAAGGCAGAGACGGTTCCATCTACAGGCGAGATTATGGCGTCTGGTTTTTTGGGATGCGCATGGGATTATTTTTATTGATTGCTTTCAGAAAGGAAAAAACCATCAACGGCGAGTATTATGCTAATTTATTGCAGCGTTTAGGCGATGAAATTATAGAAAAAAGGCCTCATTTAGCGAAAAATCAGGACAATGATCCAGTTCGCATATTCACTATGTTCAAAATTAATGAATTAATCCACCAATGTTGATTATGGAACATAATGAACTACAATAATAAATTTGGTATCTCCTGACTGCGGGGAAAGGGCTGACAATTGCGGTAGTACCAAAATTGTCAGCCCACTATCCTAGATAGTAAATGTTTTACTTGACGTTGTTGGCAATCCCATTGTAATATGCCCAGTGTGTCGCACACCGTAGGTAAGGCCTGGTGAGACTCTCGTAAAACCGCTGTGGACTTCTGCTTCCTCATGCACCTTATTCGCCAGATTTAGTACCTTCGGCCTACATTTTATTTCCAAACTTGAATAAATGGCTCAGTGGTAAAAGATTTGCCAGCAATGAAGAGGTGAAGTCTGCGATTGATGGCTATTTTAAGGAATTTGACATTTCTTACTATAAAAATAGGGCAGGACAGAGAAGCTGTTGAATATCGCTGGAAAAAGTTTAGATAAAAGGAGATTATGTTGATAAATAAAGAGAATTGTTCCCAACTTTTTTGTATCTTCTTTGTTTGGTCTGCTAGTTTTGGAACCGTCCTTGTAAAGGGTGTCCCAACAAGAACGCAAGATTTAAATTTGGCGCCATTCGAAGTGTTATTGTTTGCTAGTAGAAGGTACGAGATTAGTAAAAATGGAGCGCTACACACATGAGCAACGCATTCTCATTGTAAAATTGTTTTACCAAAATGGTGAAAGTTTTGCGGCTACAGTTCGCAAATTGCGATCAATTTGGGGTCACAATAATGCTCCAAAAGAGTCAACTGTAAAGAGATTAATGGGTAAATTTGCCATAACTGGGTCTGTTAGTGATGTAAGGACAACAACGCGCATTCGACCAGGTCGATCGACCGAAAATGTCGCAGCTGTACGTGATGATGTCGCTCAAACTTCATCCACCTTAATTCGACACCGAGCTCAGCAAATTGGTGTCTCCAAATCCACTATGCAGCGAATTTTGACGACAGATTTGCATCTTCATGCATACAAAGTTCAATTGACTCAGGAACTGAAGCCAGCTGACCATGGACAGCGAAGGGAGTTCGTTAATTGGGTATTGATGAGAAAACATGAAAATGCTGATTTTGCCGATAAAATCATCTTCAGTAACGAGGCCCATTTCCATCTTGATGTCTCGTCAATAGGCAGAATTATCGCATTTGGGGTGAGGAAAATCCTCGAATGATTCACGAGAGGCAAATGCATCCTCAACGTGTCACTGTGTGGTGTGGGTTTTGTGCTGGAGCAATCATTGGACCTTTTTTTTATGAAAGTGAGGCATGTCAAGCGCAAACAGTCAATGGTGTTCGGTATCGTGAAATGATAACCAGTTTTTTCGTGCCTAGAATTGAAGAAATGAATGTGGAGGGCATGTGCTTTCAACAAGACGGCGTCACATGTCATACAGTCAGAGAAACAATTCAATTGCTGCATCAGTCATTTCCCAGTCGTGTTATTTCGAGTTTTGGAGACCAGAATTGGCCGCCTAGATTGTGCGATTTAACACCATTAGACTTTTTTCTTTGGGGTTTTTTGAAGTCTATGGTTTCCGCGAATAAGCCGACGACGACTCAAGTCTTAAAAGAAGAAATTGGACTCTGCATTAATGAGATACCGCAGCATTTACGCAAAACGGTCATTGAAAGTTTCATTAAAAGATCGCGTGTGTGCCAGCAAAGCCGCGGCGGCCATCTGCTCGATGTGTTGTTCCATACATTACCTCATTTGGTCCACTTTATGATATAATAAAGTTTCATAATTTTTTTTTTTTTAAATATCTGTGTTTTATTTAAAATTTAAATCTTGCGTTCTTGTTGGGCCTCTTTACTTAAAAAATTTTTCTTCAAATTAATACAAATTTTTGAAAACTTTTTTCTATATATGTGTTTATTCTTTCAATTGTGGCGCAAATGCTCTAATTCAAAAATCTGCAAATTGGAAAATCGAATTGAATGATTACAAAGTACAAAAATCAAATGAATTAGTATGCGATGCTGCTGCGCTCTATATATTCACCATTCAATTTTCCTCATTCCATGGCTATGAATTGGCTCTTAAATTGGCTGGTTGCCATTATTTTTTTAGTGCCGTGCAAAAAAAACACTTAATTCCTCAACAAATCTCTTGTGTTCTAATAATTTGACCTTTTATATTTGAACAAAGTATTTCTGCCGGAAGACATGTGAAAGCATTGTAAGAAATATTTTATATATTCAGATATAGATTTCGGCATAATGAAATTGAATTGATATAATTGAGATAAAATCAGAATAGAAATTTATATTATTTATTGCCACCGAAATTTATTATCTTTTTTTTGTACAATTTTTATAGAGGATTATGCATTTTTCGCTTTCAAGTAAAATTAAATAAAACATACATAAAGCTTTTGATCGAACTTTTATTTCATTCCAATGCTTGGACGTTGTCTTTATATACGAAATAGAATGTCATTTAAATAACAGTGGATTCTTTTGAGGTAGTTTTCGACCACTTTTTCGCACTTTTTTGGCCGGTATACATATCCGTCAAATCGCATGATCTTGGTAGCCAATTGACGTTGCTAAAACATGAAATTACGAATTTTTATAAAAAAAAAAATAATTAAATTTTGATTTTTAAAATGTGCCTAACAACATGCATGACCTTCACTTAAAGCACTTACCGATTTCATTTCCAGTTTATCCATTTATTTGTTTCATCATCATCTTAATAAGTTTATTTCAAAAAATTTGGGAAGGCCGTTGATGTACAGCATTATCCATTTAATGGTTACAAAATGACCGGTCTGGCAAGGCTATCAGCTGTTAAATACCTGTCACCTGAAGTGATATTTATTTGTGAAAGGTTTGCCATTTACGAATATACTCGTAGATCGTTCAACAATCGAAGAATGCGTGAAAATAGTTAAAATTTACTACAAAAGTTATGATTCAAATGTGGCCACTTTTCGTGCATTACGGCGTTATTATAGTCGTCATAATCGACCTACTGTGCAAGGAATTGGCAAGATTATAAAGAAATTTGAAGAAACTGAAAGCGTTACAGATATGGTCACGCCTGTGCATCATCGCAATGTACGCACTGTACGAAAATATTGGCTCTGTTAGTAAAAGTGTGACGGATAATTCAAATTTTAATTCAGAGCGCTATGGCCGTATGATAACCGAATTTTTTTGGCCTGCAATTAAAGGCTATGAACTAGATGATGTGTTGTTCCAACATGAGCCACACGGCATGACCGATTTTGGCTTTATTGCATAACAAGTTTCCAGAAAGCTTAATTTCACATTTTAGCGATTGGCAATCGGCCGCCAGAATCATGCGATTTGGCGCCGTTATATTTTTGGTTTGTGGGCGACGTCAAATGTTGTGTTTATGGGGATAATCCCCAAATGTTGGAGCATTTGAAAACCAACATGCGACAAGTTATCGACAATATGTAGCCGAATTGTTCACAAAAGTGATCGAAAATGGCCTCTAAAGGATACACTGCTACAACCAAACCAGAGGCGGTCATTTAAATGACATTGTATTTCGTACATAATGGCAACATTCAAGCATTATAATTAAATATAATTGTTTCGTCGAAATCATAGCTTTATGTACGAGGTGTGTTCAAAAAATAAGGTGAATTTTTAATTTCTCGGGCTACTTACATTCGACTTTCGATTATTATTTGTTTTTTAAGTTGGTACACTCGTTTCGAATATATGTTGACGTTTTTATCTATATAACATGGTTAATTTGTTTGTGAGAGGCATAAATACCACAAGTGTTTTGCGTGTTCGGCGATTTTCTGCTATTTTTTTGAAAATTCACCTCATTTTTTGAACACACCTCGTATGTTTTACTTAACTTACTTTTGAAACCGAAAATTGGTTAACCCTGTACATGCGGTCGACAAAACCAGGTACAATAGATGATACACCACGTTTACCTGGTTTTGTTTTTGCAGGTAAAATTAATAAATTTTACACTGATATATTTTAGTTTAAATAAAAATTGGTTAACTTTGTCGAGTTTAAGTGTACTTGAAAATTTTTTATAAAAAAATTAAATTTGATTTTTAAAATATATCTAACAACCACCTGAACCACTTATCAATTTTATATATGTATGTATGTATATGTAGTATGTATGTATATATGAATGTGTACATACAGAAACAAGAATGGAAATAATATCGACAAGCCCATTCACTTATTTCGTGATTGAAAAATGCAAATCAATTAATTGCTTAATCTAATTGAATTGTATACATATTTTGTTCTTTTTCTGCACTACAAAGACTACATCAGAGAATCTGAAACGTCTTCTGGTCTACTAGAGAAATCGCTGAGTAAACAAGCGATCGTCATATTCATCAAGTTTCTTTTAGCACGAAATGATTATCAACAAAACGCACGTGCTTACTGTGCGCCCCACAGTGCTCAATCCATCATTATCCACAAAGAAATATAGAGAGACAGAGAGAGAGAGAGGGAGAGCAAAATTATAATCATGTACGAAACATTTTGATTCTTCAATTGATCCTAATGTAGAACTGATATTTGAATTTGAAAAATAAACAAACGACTGGAAAATAATCACAAGCAAACAAGTGTTCATATAGATAAATACAAAAATACGCTTCAGTAAAATGAGAAGACCTTAAAAGAAAGCAAAATAGAATAAAATACACAATAAAACACAATAAAACATAACCAGAATAATAAATTTATATAAAAAAGCATTAAGTTCACTTTCAACTGTCTCATGGCGATAATTTTAATTTTCTTTACGTCATACACAAAACATCGACAAAAGTAGAGCGATCAAAATCCACCAGCAGCCAGCGAACCAGCCTCCTCAACACCACCTCATTTCGCAGCGAAGGCATTGAGAGAACAAAACAATCTTTTATTTATACTGGCACCGCCGCCGCTGCACTGCTTCCAAATTATTCTCATATATTTCATAAATGAATGTGCAACAACGTTTAATTAAAGTTAATTAACATAGCTTACTTTTGTGCTCTATTTTTAGACGTTATCTTAAATGTTTGTAACAACGTAATCACGCAAGACCGTGGACATCAGTCAGCCCCATTCTCATCAACAACACCCTAGAAGCCGGCATAAACCATGAATAAATTGAAATCCATGCTACCATCATCACTAAACGGCTCTGGGTCGTCTTCTTCAGCTGCTAAAAAACAAACAGAAAGCTTCGAACCCGAAATCGGATTTCAAATTTCGATAGAAGGCAATGCCCAAAATGCCAATGATCCGAACGCACCAAAAACTATAATACCAGAGCTAAATGTACACTTAATAGCTGCCCGCCATCTGCCATCTTTGTTTGGCTTTAAAATCGTACAGGGTTACCTAATCAAAGTAAGGAATCTGCTTTAGCCGAGACAATAACCATTCGATCATTATGAGTGTGACTTTTTTGTCAATTTTTTCTTTGTAGGTAAAGCTATTCCCCGGCACCAAAAGATTGGACAGCACAATACAAACGAATACATGGCCGAAATTTAACGAAACCTTTAAATTTCCATTGGCACCTGAAATCAAGTAAGTAAACTAAAGGAAAGATACGTTGAAGATGATTTCTTTATAAAAATTTAGGATATGTAATACGAAAAAAAACCATTTGCGATATTTTGTATATGACGCAAATAACAAATTTTGATGTTATTATTTATGATCCTTTCATATCTTCTAAAGTCATTGGTGATAATTACAGATGTGTCTAACATTATTTTTATAATAAAATAAACTTTGCCGATGGCATTTCCTACACTTATAGCAAAGATAATCGCCTGCGATCATTTTTTATAGAAAAGGTCAACGATCCTTTCATATAGAACAAAATTATCGTCAGCGATCTTTTCGTACATCGTACAAGGTCATCTTGGACAGCCTTTTCTTACAGAAAAGATCATAAACGACGATCTTTTTGTATATGCAAGATCATATTGATATTCTTTTTGATGATCTTTTCATATAGAAAATATTATCGCTTACAATTTTGTTAAGGAAAGATCATAGTCAACTATCTTCTCTTGGAGTTTTCTTATAGAAATGAAAAGAAAAGTATAGAAAAATGCTTATCGTAGATCTTCTCGCATAGTTAAGATGCTCATCGACGATATTTATTAATTTAAGAATGATTATTATCTATGATGTTTTTGTATAGGAAAGATCATTAACAATCTTTTCGTATAGAAACGATTGCCGTCAGTGTCGTTTTCGTATAGAAAATATTATCGACTTATAGAAATGAGAAGAAAAGAATAGAAAAATGTCTATCGTAGATCTTTTCGTATAATTAAGATGCTCACCGATGAACTTTTCGTACGATTATTATCGATGTTCTTTTCGTAGCGTAGTTTTCGTATAAAAAGGATTTTTTAATTTAATTTAATTTTTTTAAAGGAACGCATATCGTCAACTACCTTTTCCTATAAACAACATCATTGTGAATTAATTGTTCTTATATATAAGCAAAGGTCATCTTAAGTGATCTTTTCTTACAAAAAAAAAGAAGGTTATCATTAACGAAAGAAAAGATTATTTTTTACAGAAGAGAAAAGATCAGCGCTAGCGATTTTCCATATAGACAACGTGATCGTCAACGATCTTTTCCTAAAGAGTACATTATCGTTAGCGACATTTTCTTATACATCACCGTTAATGATCTTCTCTTACAGACAAAATCATCGTCTATTACCATTCCTTTTAATATCGATAACCTTTTTTGTATACAAAAGATCATTGACCACGATTTTTTCATACAAAAAATTCGATCTTTTTGTGTCGAAACTATTCTTGACGATGTTCATTTTCTTATGAAAAGGTAATTGAGGATGATCTTTTTTTACTCGATAATGTTGTGGACCGTGGTCATTTTTTTCAACGAAAAATTCATATCGTAGATCTTTTCGCATAATTAAGATGCTCGTCGATGATGTCTTTATATAGGAACGATTATTATCAATGTTCTTTTCGTAAACGAAAAATTATCGAATTTTGTTTCGCATAGAAAAAATACCGTCAGCATTGTTTTCATATAGGAATGATTATCGCCTGTAATTTTTTTTTAACGGAATGAATATCATCAACAATATTTTCCTAAAGATAACGTCACTGTGAATAATTTATCCTTATATAGGTACATATAAGCAAAGGCCATCTTAAGTGATCTTTTCTTACAAAAAAAGAGAAGGTTATCATTAACGAAAGAAAAGATTATCTTTTACAGAAGAGAAAAAATCAGCGCTAGCGATTTTCCATATAGACAAAGTGGTCGTCAACGAACTTTTCCTAAAGAGTACATTATCGTCAGCGATATTTTCTTATACATCACCGTTAATGATCTTCTCTTATAGACAAAATCATCGTCTATTACCATTCTTTTTAACATTGGCAACCTTTTTTCTATACAAAAGATTATCGGCCACGATCTTTTCATACAAAAAAATCGATTTTTTCGTGTCGAAACTTTTATTGGCGATTTTCATTTTCATATGAAACGGTAATTGAGGATGATCTTTTTTTACTCGATAATGTTATGAAACGTGGCCATTTTTTTCTACGAAAAGTCGTTGACAGATCATTGATAAGAGAATATCTATAAAGAGAACCGTTAATAGTGATATGATAGTCGACAAAAGGATTGCTGACGAAGATTCCATTTCTTTGCGAAAATATCATTGACGCTAAAGGCACATCTCTTTATGAAAATATCACATACAGCCCAATTATGAATGAAAGTTCCCTGGGAAATTTGTCTCTTTTCCCAACTCTCCTATTCTCAAACAATCTTCCAGGGAGATTTTACTTTTCTCCTATTCTACCTATAAATAAACTTCGAAACTGGGAAACTCTTCCCGGGGAAAAAAGTAGCTATTACGAATTTCATAAAAAGAGGGAAAATGATGACAAATTTTGGGAATAATTCCGTCAAAAATTTGAAGAGGATTGCGCCAAAAAAAATGTTTTTCAGGACACCATGTATACACTCAGTAGCTTTGGAATGAATTTCGTTGAATTTTATTTGAACAGACCCATCTTGCGGACATCTGTGAGGGATCATAAACCATGGTTCTAATTGATAACTTGCGTCTCCTAGTTAAAAATACATATCTATTAATATTGGAATATTGTTTTGTTAACACTTAAAACCTTACCAATGAGCCAATAATTGCTACCGTTTCTGAGGTATTCTTGCTCAAGATGAGCTCTTAACTCACTGGTGTTCCAAACAAAAGAATCGTGACACGCTCCAGGATGAGAGGCATCTACGTACTGAATCCTCAGCTCATGGCAACAGAACTGTAATTTTTTCTTGTTTTAAAATTTTGGTTAAAATATTTTTGACGAAATTCATTTACCAGCATTATTAGACGGAACAACGATTCGGACATGAGTTCCGTCAACGCATTCTATTACGCTTGAAATGCCATGCTTTATATAAAAATTTACGTTAATATATTTATTACTTCTGTCAAAATTTTACTGAAGGTGCTTTGTGCCACAGACACATCAGAGTCCTTCCCCACACCCGTTTGGTACCCAACTTCGACCATGAAGCGAAGCGCTGCACTTAACTTCACGAGTGGGGAAACTGCAACTGACTGTCTCTTTAGTGGAATATGTGCTTTTAACATATCCAAAAGGTAAATAAAGGCTGGTTTATTTACCCTGCAATATTTTTCAAATCTAAAAAAACGTTTTTTTTTTCAATTATAGTACTTTTTAAGTAATCTACTTACAAATTTTGCGGTAGCTCAAGTGGGTTGGTGGCATCACGTAATATTTTTCTTGCTAACATCTGCTCATTCTTGTCCAGCACTTCACTTTCATCGTTTTCTTCTTCAGCTAACACTATACTTGCCGCACTAAACATTATTTTTTTTCGTTGACCTCTTTTTTCACTCCAAACACTTTTAGTTTTAAAATTTATGAAATTAAATTGGTAAATTTGCAAAATTTTTTTGTAAACATTAGACAAAAGAAGTAAAACAGCTGATTTCGAATGTTTCGAATTCTCTCTCCCTTCCCAGACTGTTCAGAATTTATACGCTCAGTAGGAATTCATTTCCCTGGGAGTTTTAAGAATTGGGCTGATAAGTTTATCTTTTTTCTTATATAAAATTCTAACTTTTAAATTAGTCTTTTTTTCATACTTTTTTGTCTTTAATAATCATACTTTCTTTAAAATCATATTATATTTTTATAAATTTTATATTTAATTTTTATTACGTGTTTTTGTTTTGCACTTATAATATTGAACAGATTAAAACTAATAGATGAATTGTTGCATATTGTAATTTACTTATAATTGGCCGGCAGACTTTAAACTACAAGCCAAAAATAAATAAATAAGTAAAATAGCTGCCAATGTCCTTTTTATTCTAAAAGCTTATTTCAGTGCAAAAAAAAACTTGCGATTATCTTTTCGATATGGAAAGATCACAGCTGATCGATTCTATGAAAAAAGACGGCGGGTGATCATTTTTATAAAAAATATGGATCACAAAAAGAGCACAATTGATCTCCATACAAAGCAGTCATTGATTAAAGTATAATAAATATAAGAAAAGATTATTGGTGCTGTTTTCAAGACATGAAAATATCATTATTTGGCATACCTATGTGATAATCCATTAGTGACGTGTTCAGTACGAAAGGCCATCGATAACTGGCCATTAGAAGAAATCTAAAAGAAAACATCTATAATGAACTTTTCTAAATGTACTAATGTCTAAATAACGATCCTATAAAGGGTGTCCCAACAAGAACGCAAGATTTAACTGATGCAGCAATTGAATTGTTTCCCTGGCATGTGGCGCCGTCTTATTGAAACCACATGCCCTTCACATTCATTTCTTCAATTCTAGGCACGAACTAACTGGTTATCATTTCACGATACCGAACACCATTGACTGTTTGCACTTGACATGCCTCATTTTCATGAAAAAAGGTCCAATGATTCCTCCAGCCCAAAATCCACACCACACAGTGACACGTTGAGGATGCATTTGCTTCTCGTGAATCACTGGAGGATTTTCCTCACCCCAAATGCGGCAATTCTGCCTATTGACGAAGCCATCAAGATGGAAATGGGCCTCGTCACTGAAGATGATTTTATCGGCAAAATCAGCATTTTCATGTTGTCTTTCCAATACCCAATTAGCGAATTCCTTGGCTGGCTTCACTTCCTGAGTCAATTGAACTTTGTATGCATGAAGATGCAAATCCTTCGTCAAAATTCGCTGCATAGTGGATTTGGAGACACCAATTTGCTGAGCTCGGTGTCGAATTGAGGTGGATGGAGTTTGAGCGACATCATCACGTCCAGCTGCGACATTTTCGGTCGATCGACCTGGTCGAAGGCGCGTTGTTGTCTTTACATCACTAACAGAGCCAGTTTTGGCATCCATTAACCTCTTTACAGTTGACTCTTTTGGAGCATTATTGTGACCCCAAATTGATCGCAATTTGCGCACTGTAACCGCAAAACTTTCACCATTTTGGTAAAACAATTTCACAATGAGAATGCGTTGTTTATTCATGTAGCGCTCCATTTTTACCAATCTCGTACGTTCTACTAGCAAACAATAACAATTGTTCAAATGTCAAACAATGACACTTCGAATGGTGCCAAATTTAAATCTTGCGCTCTTGTTGGGACAACTTTTATTTATATTTTCTATGGTAAATTTGTATATAAATTTATAAACCTATTTCATTGAAGAAAAAAAGTCGGAAATGAATTAACTTTGCTAATCATGACGACCTCAATATCCCAACTTTCTTTTGCATAAATCATATAATGACACGATCGCTTTTTATAGTTTCCTATTTGTGACTGCTTGAGTGACTTTATCGAAAGTGCAATGTCAGTGTATTATGCTGTAATACCAAAACTATTTGAACGTTGAAACGAAAACGAAATTATATAGATCACCATATTGTCATTACGGCGACCACCCAGCGACTGGTCATGTAATTTGGCCCCGGTGCATATTTTTCTAAATATATTTCAATATTTACCCACAAATATTGATTGAATGGCAATCAAGCATTTGGCAAGACTAACGCGTTTCCCTTATCTTTCGTTACAGACCCTCAATGAAACATTCATCACGTCGTGGCAGCAAAGCGGCAGCTTCGAATTTTACGCCTGAAGAACTTTTTGCCGGACAATTTGTGGTTTTCACAGTCTATGCATTACTGGAATTACCGCCAACGGTAAGTTGCAACCCAAAAAAGAAAAAAAAAAATAAAAAATACAAACTAATACAAAATAATAAAATCAAAAAGGAAACAATGTAGCAACCTCTGCTGCCCCATTAACTATTCGCAAAAAATTAAAAGTAATCATATTTTTGGTTGTCTATTTCAGTCATTTAATCGCTTTAGTAAAACCTATCGTTCGCTGAAAGATAAAAGCTCAAATATAATGCAAAATATATTTGAAGCCGATAAACCAAATGATGATAAAGAGAATGCCAAAGAGCAGGATATGAAAAATAAACGAAAGTCTTCGGATAATGCAAGAGATCCTATGCCACCACTGACCATAAGTGAATCAAGAAGAAATTTAGGTAAACTGTGATAGAACTTTTATTTGATAAAAGTGCAATTTTTTTATTGTGAAAATATTCTTAAAGGTGCTGTTACTTGTTATTTACAACCAAGTCTGTTTAAACGCAATGCACGAGGCGTCTTCACCACCGAAGAGTTGTGGATGCCTATCAAGGATATAACAACGACTGTGAAAAAGGGACCCAATGACAGCAATAATAATGTAAGTTTCCTCAAACAGGCAATATAGAAAAACACATTTTTTTTT
>JAHXMU010034237.1:0-11681 GCA_019455685.1 Philornis downsi | reverse complement strand
GGACATAAGTTATCTGTTCGTTAATAGATTTTCGGCAATAGTCTAATAACTTTACCGACTGTTTAAAGTCGTTCACATCTGACTGTTTACATAGCAGATTGGTCTGAAAGTTTCACAACATAGATCCGTTTACACATTGGATCTGTCTGACTGTTTACACAGCGGCTTTGATTGGCTGTTAACGCAACGAATTGGTGTGATTGTTTACATGGCGACTTCGGTTAACTGTTTACACAGCGGCCTCCGCGGTATTTAACTGACTGTTTTTTATGGTGGAATTGAGTTACTCACTGTATGTACGTAAATATATAACCTAATACTGAAAGCCATGAATCCATGAGAGATTTGAGCCAAGTCGATGTTATTGGCTGAAAGTACAACGCGACTTTTGTAATAAGAACCTTAAATTCATAAGATATTGGAGCCAAGTTAATGCCATTGTCCGATACCTGTGTTTGTAATTAAATCGTACCAATCACTATGGGGCCCTACCGTATCTTGATGAGAACCCGAAACTCCTGAGAGAGATTCAAGAGAATTTGAGCCAAGTACATGTCATTGCCTAATATCCGTACCAATTATTTAATTACGGCAATAGCCACAGCCATCGTCGAATTTACCAACATCCAAGATGCCAGTCGAAGCGAAGTGAGTTACTAAGTTCTCAATTAAATCAATATATCTACCATCCCTACCGTTAGATAGAAATCTGTTATTACAGTGGATAGTTATTTGATTGAACACCAATAAGGCAATTATTTTTGTGGCCTTAGTCAAGGAAAATCTACTGTGTTATTATTTCGTATGATTTTGTGTGTCCTTATGGCGAATCCGGAGGTGACTGAACTTACCTCAACCAAAGACGAAACCATGTTATAAATCATATTATCACTTTATAAATTACTATTTTTTCTGAATTAAATCAATTGACAATATTTGGGAAAATGTATTGTGTTATTGTTTTGTATACTTTTGTGAGTCCTTATGGCGAACTCGGAGGTGACTGAACTTACCTCAGCCAGAGACAAAACCATGTTAAAAATCGTATTATCACTTTATATAATATTAGTTATTCTGAATTAAATCAATTGATGATATTTGTAATTCAAATAATTACTTGCTGAATTGCCCTCGTGTAAAAGTAGGTGCGATGGTGTATTTAATTTTGAAGGATGGAGGCGCCACCAATATTTTTGTATAAATTACCACCTAAAATTACACATCCCCACATACATACACACACACACACGCATGCTGACACAATCCCACGTCTATTCGTAACCAAAGGCAAAACAATGCAGCCACAATTTTCATTATAAACCCATCGTCCGTCATGGCGCTTGTGATCAACCTCCGCTAACTTCTCTTGAAACCACGTAAAGCTGTCGGTGTTACCACAGCGGAGAGGCCTTAATGTGGCGTGTGGGAGGGCGTTTCATATGTAACCATACATTAAGTTTCAACCAATTTCTTACTTTGTTTTAACGATATCCAAAAAACAAAAACACGCACAATTTTGTTCTGCGGAGCTTTCACTTTTGCTTTTGTCGCTCGTGCCCGATTTTTATGGCTTTAAAGTTAATGGAAAAATTGTTTTGTAAGATTACAAATTCTTAACTTTAATGTATACACACGCTCACATACATATAGAAATATGTTTGTACGGTTTGTATTTGCTTGTGTGTGTCAGGGTTTATGTATTACGAAATTGAGTTTCAATTATTTATGCCATATCTCTCTGGCACATATGTATGCACGTGTACGTACATACATAAATATAAATGTGTGTATACATGTTATTATCCCTATACAAAGAGGATTTTAAAGAGGATTTGCCAGTTTTTCCATTGAAAATAAATAGGTGTGTATGTATAAGTGTGTACGTGTGCGTGTTTCACTGTGTTTTCAGTAGAATCTTCACAGAAGTCATAAATTTCTCGGTAAGATCCATGTTGTAGTCTCGCGAAAATATATATTATTGATACACCTAATATGGCTGTCAGCGGTGCAACGGCGTGCCCGCAACTAATGCAATTAACACTCTGTTCGGAGCCAAGTGTCGACCTAATATCATTGTGATAATATTTATATGCATTAAGTCCTCACGACGTATTGACAGTTTTCATGCTCAACATTTCCTTAGAAGGCTGCTATAAAGGAGATGACACCTTAAGATAGCATTAACAACATTATGATAACTCAAAACAAGTTATTCGAAATAAACAGAATTCTTGCTATCTTTAGGAAAACCGTCTTATAATTTGATTCACTTTCTTTCTATAGAGCGGCGCATAAGTAACGTTAAGATTTGATCAATGAATACATTTTTTGTTAAAGTCTTTTTGCTTCGTCTCTTTACAGAATGAACTAGCTAATACTTGGGAAATTTATGATGAAAAGGCTCAGCACAGAACAAAGAACCAAAGTTATTCAATTTTGCTTTGAAAGCCAGCATTCGATTATTCAGATCATATCGAAATTTCTTTCATGTTCGAAATGCTCCTAGCGCTCCAACAATATACCGATTGATTCAACGTTTAGAACAACAAGGGGCTGTCTGTGATCTTCCGCGTGCTGGAAGACCTCGTGCAGTTCGAAATGAAGTGATCATTGCTCGAGTGCAAGCAAGTATTGAGGAAGATCCCGAAACTTCTACCAGGCGACGTTCTCAGTAGTTAGAGATGTCTAGGTGGTCTTTGCAAAGAGTTTTACATATGTTACATCTTTCCCCATATAAAATGCAATTGGTTCACCAGTTAAAACCAAATGATGCACAAGAACGCATTCAATATTGTCGCCGTTAACGTTACTTATGCGCCACCCTTTAGAACTTACTTACTTAGCTATATTTAAATAAGAGAAATTTCCATCTATAGAAAAGGATTACAATTAATTCTCTGCTTTATTTATTCAGTATGCGCATCAAGTTTTGACAGGGTTTCAAAAATGTTATCTTTTTGAACGTAGTTTTGGTCGTCCCCTTCTATGTTGCCTATCGGTTTCATTGCCGAAAACGTTTTGTGCTGTAGCGTATTGGTCCATCGACACAACATGACCTAACTAACGCAATTGCTGTACTCGTACTTTTACTTTGGTTGTCGTTTCTTCTCTTAAGCTGGGATCCCACTATCGGCGCAATGTACCGATTTTTGTAAAATTCAATAGGCCGATAGTGGGAACGCACAACATTTGTCAAAATGGGACAATCTGTGCCGAAATCGTGCTGACTAAAAATAATGAAATACAACCCTGTTGCACCGATAATGTGAACACTCTGTACATAAAGTGGAACAATAAAATTGTTAAAAATGCGACGATTTTTATCGGCCACTTGCACACCAATCAAAGTTAACAATTAGCGCCGATTTTTAAGAACAACACTGTTTGTAAACACAAGAAAAGCGGAAGAAGCACAAAAAAGAAAATTTAAACTGAATACGCGTAGTCACAAAAAAAATCATTAAAAATGTATTCAGACTACGAAATTTTAGAAGGCGAAACAAGTTTTGAAGAATTGTCTACATCAAACCCGGAAAACAAAAGGAAAAGGCCACGAGTACTATTGTACTATTTTTTTGCTTACCTTTTTTATTACACCGCTTTAATGCTATAAAATAAGAAATTGATTTTCAATTTTGTAAATCAATCAGCGAAGACATGTAAACAAAAAACATATGATTCAATTTCTCAAAAAGTGCGCTGATAGTGTGACCACGTTTTGCAGATTATGCACAAATTTTTCTTCCGGCCGACATGTACCGAAAACAAATAGCACAATATGCGATGATAATGTGACTGCTCAAAAAGTAATTGCCCAAATCCTTGTCAAACGCACCGATGTAGCACAATAAAAATCGGTACATATTGTGCTATGTGCGCCGATAGTGGGATCTAAGCTTTATTCTTTATTTTATCAAGTAAAAAAAAAAAAAAAAAAAATAAGAAAAAAAAAATCCATCGTAAGATACAGCGTCGAGAAATTCCTGCAAATGACAAGACTTTATTATCAAAATAGGTGTTATCTTATGGCACTGATGTTCTCGGCCTTTTTGGTCGTCCTAGTCATTCTTCCCTTCGACTATTCTATGTTTGGTGGCCAAATTCAAGTTGAGTGATTTAACATCCAATAACGTAATAATTTACTGTCAATTCCGTGCCATGAACAAGAGTAAAGCCTTTCGCCTTCAGCAAATTTTGGAACTTGACCAATTTTGGTCTAGGTAAATTTTTCTATTTATACAAAATATAACTAAACCAGAAGCTGAAGGAAAAACGTTCATATATAAAGTCATGTTTTCGTTAATTGGGTTCTAGAGCAGTTCAAAGTGGACCTCGATTCACCGGAATCGTCTGACCTCCTTACATTTGGAAATGTAGAGATCTCATAAGTCGCAGATCTATACCTATATTGATCGGTGTCCTCAAAGTCTACATCCCGCAAGGAGTTCTACGCCACGACCAGGCAAGTACAAAATGTTTCTGGGGCCCCTGGTCTCCCGTGCTACCTCTATTCTGGTAGAACCCTCTGGTCAGGGTTTCGCAGACAAAAGCTGCTTCAGTTTTGCTATATCATACCTCGCACGGAACTGGTCGTCCATCGTATACGCCATAAATTTTCAAGGTCCGAGAAGAAAATATCGACACAACAATAAATGTCATGCTCTTCTAGTTCATTTACCATATCTCCCTTCGAAAGACCTCCATGGTAGTATGAGTATACAACAGAAAAGAAAACATTTCCGATATCTCTCGATGGCTTCTTTATGGTCGTTACCAGGGGACTCGTTTTGGGTCAGTGTTAGGCAATATCACCTCCTACCTTCTTTTTCTATTTCGGCATTAAAATCTCCTAGCATAATTTTAACTTCATGAAAAGGACAACTGTTGTTCCCTTCTTTTAGGAACTCGAAAAATATACCGTCTTCGAGTTGTGTCAACAAATCAGAATGGGAAAACAAATTTCGCACTGATGCTAATTTTCGTTGTACGGTCGCTTGCAGGTTTAAAATGTGTGGCAAGATGTCTGAGGCTCTTATCTGCAATAAACCTGCATCTGGATTAAGGTCTTTCTGCATTGCAACTATAATAAATGAGTTTTGAAATAGCACGGGCCGATGTTGAAATAAAATAAGACAAACTTTTCGTATTAGGTGCGCAACAAAATTGTCGCTGTTTCTTTCAATAAAAATTTAACTTTGTTATAAAAACATATTCACAAATGATTCATTGAAATTGAATCTTAATTGGAAACAAATGCAAATCCTTGTGCAAAAATGTGGCCAAAGTTTTTCTTTGAAGACCAAGCTACAGAGCGCGGCGTCGAATTGAGGTTGATGGATTGTTTCGAACACTTTCTTGAACAGCAGTAATATTTTCATCCGATCTTGCAGTACGTTGTGGTCCATGCTTGGCCCAGTCAGCTACAAATCCTCTTTCTTCGAAATCATTCACTACACAACAAATCGTGCATCTTGTTGGCACGTTGTTTCTCTCAAAAATTTCACGTAACTTTCTCATCGTCACTGTAATCGATGATTGATTTTGATAAAATGTTTTGACGATTAAAACACGTTGGTTTATCGAACATTTTTCCATAATAAATTTGCCACGTCTCTACCTCATGACTGCCAAATAAGATCTGTCACAAGACTAAAGTTTATCAAATTGGAGGCGAAACAAAGTAGTATACCTTCCCGACGGTTGCCCTGTACTATAGAACTAATTTTTATTCCGATTCCGACAATGGAATCAAAATTGTGTTGAATTTTGTCTCTAAAATTACGAACGAAATTATGAATAATTTTGAATTTGATTCTTACACTCGAAACGAAATTAGAAACAATTTTGATTCTGGTTCAGTTTATGGAACGTTTTGTTTGTATTTCATTTGAAATGTTCAATTCATAAAAACTGACAAAATTTTTAATTATCTGTGAAAATTTCTAAGAGCCTGGTATCGTAAATTCTGAAAATAAGTTATTTGAAGCATTTTATTTATTTTGCTGTTTCTTTTTTCCTTGTCAAATAACGAAACTAGCATATTATCATATGCTAGTTCACGAATCAAAATAGCTGTTTCATTATATCTCGATAAAGAAAAAGGACCAGGGTAGATTTTCAATTTCATTTCAGGTAGAAAAAAACAAATGTTGTTTCGAATGTGAATTAGAAATAAAGTTCCAATTTACTTTAAATAAGTTTATTATATTAAAACCGAAAGGAAACTAAAAAACATTCGTGATGGTTCCTGTTTGTAGGATGTTCTTTTTAATCATAATCCATTAAAATTCACATTTATCACGTCGCTTCTGCTGGCGCTGGCCCTGAAATCATTCCCATTTAATTTAAAATTTCCTTCTCATTTCACACGGCAACAAAAACTGCTAAACATAAGTCTTCTTATATAACTCATTACCGTGTGAGTGGTAAATAATAACATTTGATTTAAAAATGAACACCGGCATACAGTGAATTTTTAATGTTTACCTACTCCAAGTTCTAAAGTAAAACAAAACTAACGAAGTAACATGTAATTGACACTTTCTTCCCTCACAAGCTAGAGCAATGCCGACATTCAATCTCTCTTGTCGTTGCCATTCTCACCACGTCTTCGTCCTTCATATCCTTGCCCATGGTATACTTGCTGTTACTGCCTGCCCAGTAACCGGAGATGGATACTAACTAACTTCGTGCAATATTTACGTGTTGCTTTGCAACTTTAGCAAGCAACTCGGTCTTGTGCCAGGCGAAAACTTGATAAAACATTAGTACGAGCGAGAATTGTAATAATGGAAAGAAAAATAAAACAAGAACTAAATAAAACTGAAATTGTTCACTTTAAGTTATTAATAAATAAGGAAGTTTTATTTTCGAAAAAAGTGGATATCGTTCTCCTTCTCTTCTGCATGGTTACACAAAATATGACTTTGGAAGTCTGACACCGTAGAAGCACTCCAACACTCCAATAAAATAATTGGTTTTACTTGTTGCTTACGGAAACGTGGGTAATTTTGGACAAGGAGCTTAGAAGTTATGTTTTAGATTTTAACAATATTTTACAAATTTCGGAATTACATAATCATTGTGATAGTAAGTGCATATAAAGTTGAATATGGGCAAAGATGTGGGTGCGAGGCAGATTAAAAAGGCATTGCCTTAAGGGAAAACTTATGGTAACTTTAAACGCCAAATCGTCTCTGTTAATTATTGTTTGTTAGAAGACTACAGTAGCATTTTAATCAGGCTGCAACACTGTGCTTGTGCTTGAGAGGCATTGAAGTTAGAAACCCTCGTAACGTGGAAATTCCTTATAAATATCTATCATTCAAAGTTAAGGACTTATGAATCATCAATTTTAATGAGTGCTCAATTAATGGACCGGCTGTGAAAGTTCGGCCACTGCCCATATGTAATTCCACTAAAATACTGTATATTTAGTATTTTTCAATAACCGTGCCCTCAATTAGAAAGATTACTTAAAAAGTCTATAGTTTGGGATGACTTCTTAAAGTATCCAAATAATAATAATTTTGAATTAATGAGTAAAAAGCAAAAATATGAGATAAATATTGAAAAATTCCCATTTTTTTGAAGGTGAGTTCAATCCTTATATGGCAAAAGTTTCTTATTAGAATCATTTTACTCGACTTTAATATTTATTATCTATAGTATATTATTCATACAGGGTGGCGCAATAGAACGTGCATATTTAAAAGATAGATTAAAAAATAAATACAAAAGGTATGGTTAAAATAAATCTAAGGCATTGTAGAGTAATAAATGGAGTTTATTTTTTAAAAATAACATCATCTAAATGGTGACCCTCTCTACGACGGCACTCCTCTAACCGCAAACGAAAATTATTGAAAACTTTCTTCAGTAATACTGGTGTAATGGCTGCGAGCCTTGCTATGAAGTCAGACTCTTTCAATTCTTGTGTTAATTGCAGCTTATATGGATGCAGTTTAAGATCCAATGTTAAAATTCGTTGCAAACTTCCTCGCGATAATTGTAAGACAGACGATCACTTGCGAGTCGACATTTGTGGATTTCCTCGTACTGACTCCATAACTCTCTCAACATTGTCTTCGGTCCTAGATGTTCTTGGGCGACCATTTGCTTGTGGTTTAAATGTTGAACCGGTCTCTTCAAAACGCTTTACCCATATTTTAATTAAATTAGCACTCGGAGCTTCACTAATTCGCCGTAGTCCATGTTCAGCACGATATGGTCGCCTAGTAGCAATATATGAACGAGAGTTCTCGTAAAATGCGCGCACGCAAAACGCGCGACGCTTCCCGTCGAAGTGATTCATAGCGACTAAAACTCCATGAGCCCGCCAACACAACGATGTAGGCGCCCCCCGTCCTCGCCTTTTCTACTCCGCAAAAAAGGATGATGCAATATGCACGTTCTATTCCGCCACCCTGTATAATGTGTGTCAGAAACATCTTCTTCTCATCCATAATTTATCAATTTTGCTGGATTCTTTGAATGAAAAATCGCACTTGGTAAGCCTTTTAAATAGTCAAATCCCGAATTTTAAGTTGTAAGGTACCATTCTGTTGTCTACAAATTACATGACTTACGAACTGCGAAAATTTTGATTATTAAACTGACACAAAGTCTACAGTGAAGATAGGCAAAGATCTAAGCGAACCTTTTTACACCAAACGAGGATTTAAGCAGGGCGACAGTCTATCGTGCGACCTCTTCAACATACTGTTGAATACTATTCAACATACTATTGATTGTGAGGAAAGCGGCAGTTAACATGGCTGGTACCATCTTTAATAAAAGCCATGTGTTACTCGCATATGCAGATGACAAAGACATTATTGGCCGAAAACTGCGAGGTGTTACTGCAGTCTTCTCAAGCATCAAGAAGGAAGCAGTGAAAATGGGTCTGGCGGTAAACGAGGACAAAACAAAATTATTGGTTTCAACGAACAAAGAATCTACTTGTTTGGGACGTTGTGCAAACGTTGACAACTGTAATTTTGAAGTTGTAGAAGAACTCATCTACCTCGGGTCCGCTGTAAACAAAACGAATGATGTCAGCATGGAGATAAAGAGGAGAGTATTGCCTGCCAATAGATGTTACAATGGGCTAAGCAAGCGATTCATTGATAAAGCCCTCTCTACACAAACTAAAATTCCAGATGTACCAGATGTTGGTTCTACCTGTCTTGTTATATGGCGCAAAATCCTGGGTTATGACACAAGTACTGGCAGTTTTCGAAAGGAAAATATTCTGGAAAATATATGGACCCATCATCGTTAACAGAGAGTATCAGCGTCGCATGAACAATGAGCTGTATAAGTTTTATGCCGATATCGACGTGGTCAAGCGCATTCATATACAACGATTGCGTTGGCAGGGTCATGTTGTGCGAATGGATCCAAATGCCCGGACACGGAAAGTTTTCGACAACGAACTCGATGGATGGCGCCGAAGAGAGTGACCAAAACTCCGTTGGAAGGACGAGGCTTTTGAAATACTATTGAAGCTTGGTGTGACGAATTGGAGGAGAAGCGCAGAAAATCGAAGCGTTTGGCATTATTTTCTACGGGCGGCGTATAATAGATAAGATATGTCTATTCCAGTCGCCGCGTAAGAAGTAGAAGTAACATCCAATAAACACAATTGAACACAATTATGGGGAAACGATTGCTACTATCTTCAATAAAACCCATATGCTATTTGCATATACTGATGTCATAGACGCCATTGGCAGAAAACTGAGAAGTTACTGCAGTCTTCACGAGGTTTGAGGAAGAACCTGAGAAAAGGGCCTGACGTTAAACGACGGAAGGACAAAGTAATTGGTTTCGATTAACAAAGAGTCTACACGATTGAGACTTTGGACTTTTGACAACTTTGAATTAGCGGATAATTTCACCCAAAATTGATGACGATAGATTTGGAATTAAGCCGGCTATTTATTAAATTACCACTTGGGTATCTATACGTTGGAGTCTGATGCCATATTTCATATTCATGTTCCTCATCCCCAGAGGATCAAACCAGTCAGAATTTGCTATCGCTAGTGCTTCTACGAATTTTGAATTCATCTTCTGTTTGTCAACAAATGAAAAGAGCATAAAATGTCGTAATTTTTGCCACACAGTTGAACATGTCTACAAATCTGGGTTATAGAATCATTTCAATTTGATAGGAATGTAGTCATTTTGGTGGATTACATCGTAGAATTGAGGGAACTGGCAATTTATTCAAATACCTCTTGGATATCTTTACCTTGGAATTTGACGCCATATTTACTACCATGTTCCTCATCTCCAAAGGATCAAGCCAGTTTGAATTTGCTATCGATTGTAAAGCTATGAAATTTAAATTCCTCTTCGGTTGATCAATGAATGAGAAGAGCATAAAATGTCGTAATTTTTGCCACACTGTCCACAAATCTGGGTTATAGAACAATTTAAATTTGATAGGAATGTAGTTATTTTGTTGGATTGCATCATAGAATTGCGGAACAAAGTGTTTAAGCCTCTTACTATAAATACACATTTGAATGCTGGTATTCTTGTATCATAGACTCTGAAATCGACTCTGGAATCAAGTGCATTTCGCTACTATAAATGCGTATCCTTAACACGTGTTAAGGAGACAGGCAGTCAATCTTTAAGGGTTTTGTATTTATTATTATCTTTGCGTTTTCATAGATAACGAATAATAGCTGGCGGATGGCAAAGCCAACCAATAAAGGGTTATATCGATCACAAAAGTTGGTTCGCAAGAAGAACGTTGCTCCAGACGAGTTAGCAATTTTAATTTTTCTTTAAGTATCTGAGTTCATTTCGATTGTGAAAGAATAGTTAGAGCATACAATTACTTTGCACATGATCGTGAGTACAAGCGTCGATATAACCATGAAATCATTCCTAGAGCGACGGCTATGTCGATGTATCTGATCATTTCGAGTAGTCGGATAATTGAAAATTCTGATAGAAGCTTCCCAAACTGATGTTCGGAATAGTTATTAAACCTTAGATTCTATTTAGTGAGTCTAAAAATATAATGCGTTTAAGTTCACTGAATATGAGAATGTCTTTCACATGGTATTTAAAGGATGATCTGTGGTCACTGGTCTTTAAAAATTAAAGAAAATGAAAAAAAAATCTATTTTCTTTCCATTTTCCCGTTCATCCTTTTAACTGTTCAAAACTTTGTCCAGGATCGGTTTGATGGATGGTGTTAGATTCCGCGCCATTCTGTTGCACCCAAAGACTGTCATTGTTTTTATCTTCAATAACATTTCAAAAAAGGTTTGTAATCATTGTTCCGTAGCGGTATTCACCATTAATAGAATGCTCTCTCTAGAAACATTTACGAAAAATGGTTCTATGAGGGAACTTTTCCATATCAAACCTTCACTCTTATCGCGACTCATACGCTGATTTTCCATTTCTAGGAAAATGCAAATTCGTTCGTTAACATTGGCAACGTATAAATCTAATAGATACTTCTATTTCTCTCATCTATTGTAAGAATAACGAAATATCGTATGTCCAATACCAAAAAATATGAATTTGAGGTTAGGTTTTCCTTTCTTCTCCTTCTTTGCAACTCGATAATTTCCAATATATCTTCAAATTGCCTTGTAAAATTGCTTTATCGTCTTTTAATGGCAAAATTTTCATAATCTCTTAAATGATTG
>JAHXMU010034236.1:0-10220 GCA_019455685.1 Philornis downsi | reverse complement strand
ATTTTCGGCAATAGTCTAATGACTTTACCGACTGTTTAACGTCGTTCTCATCTGACTGTTTACATAGCAGATTGGTCGAAAAGTTTCACAACATAGATCCGTTTACACATTGGATCCGTCTGACTGTTTACACAGCGGCTTTGGTTGGCTGTTAACGCAACGAATTGGTGTGATTGTTTACATGGCGACTTCGGTTAACTGTTTACACAGCGGCCTCCGCGGTATTTAACTGACTGTTTTTTATGGTGGAATTGAGTTACTCACTGTATGTACGTAAATATATAACCTAATACTGAAACCCATGAATCCATGAGAGATTTGAGCCAAGTCGATGTTATTGGCTGAAAGTACAACGCGACTTTTGTAATAAGAACCTTAAATCCATAAGATATTGGAGCCAAGTTAATGCCATTGTCCGATACCTGTGTTTGTAATTAAATCGTACCAATCACTATGCGGCCCTACCGTATCTTGATGAGAACCCGAAACTGCTGAGAGAGATTCAAGGGAACTTAAGCCAAGTACATGTCATTGCCTAATATCCGTACCAATTATTTAATTACGGCAATAGCCACAGCCATCCTCGAATTTACCAACATCCAAGATGCCAGTCGAAGTGAAGTGAGTTACTAAGTTCTCAATTAAATCAATATATCTACTATCCCTACCATTAGATAGAAATCTGTTATTACAGTGGATAGTTATTTGGTTGAACACCAATAAGGCAATTATTTTTGTGGCCTTAATCAGGGAAAATCTACTGTATTATTATTTAGTATGATTTTGTGAGTTCTTATGACAAAGGAGGTGACTGAACTTACCTTAGCCAAAGACAAAACCATGTCATAAATCGTATTATCACATTATAAATTATTATTATTATTATTTTTTTTTTTTTTTGAATTAAATCAATTGACAATATATATTGTTATTTGGTTGAACACCAATAAGGCAATTATTTTTGTAGCCTTAGTCAAGGAAAATCTACTGTGTTATTATTTCGTATGATTTTGTGTATCCTTATGGCGAATCCGGAGGTGACTGAACTTACCTAAGCCAAAGACAAAACCATGTCATAAATCGTATAATGACTTTATAAATTATTATTTTTTCCGAATTAAATGAATTGATAATACGAGTATTTGGGAAAATATACTGTGTTATTGTTTTGTATACTTTTATGAGTCCTTATGGCAAACTCGGAGGTGACTGAACCTCAGCCAAAGACAAAACCATGTTATAAATCGTGTTACCACTTTATAAATTATTATTTATTCTGAATTAAATCAATTGATAATATTTGTAATTCCGACAATTACTTGCTGAATTGCCCTCGTGTAAAATTGGGTGCGATGGTGTATTTAATTTTGAAGAATGGAGGTGCCACCAATATTTTTGTATAAATTACCACCTAAAATTACACATCCCCACACACATACACACACACGCATGCTGACACAATCCCACGTCTATTCGTAACCAAAGGCAAAACAATGCAGCCACAATTTTCATTATAAACCCATCGTCCGTCATGGCGTTTGTGATCAACCTCCGCTAACTTCTCTTGAAACCACGTAAAGCTGTCGGCGTTACCACAGCGGAGAGGCCTTAATGTGGCGTGTGGGAGGGCGTTTCATATGTAACCATACATTAAGTTTCAACCAATTTCTTACTTTGTTTTAACGATATCCAAAAAACAAAAACACGCACAATTTTGTTCTGCGGAGCTTTCACTTTTGCTTTTGTCGCTCGTGCCCGATTTTTATGGCTTTAAAGTTAATGGAAAAATTGTTTTGTAAGATTACAAATTCTTAACTTTAATGTATACACACGCTCACATACATATAGAAATACGTTTATACGGTTTGTATTTGTTTGTGTGTGTCAGGGTTTATGTATTACGAAATTGAGTTTCAATTATTTATGCTATATCTCTCTGGCACATATGTATGCACGTGTACGTACATACATAAATATAAATGTGTGTATACATGTTATTATCCCTATACAAAGAGGATTTTAAAGAGGATTTGCCAGTTTTTCCATTGAAAATAAATAGGTGTGTATGTATAAGTGTGTACGTGTGCGTGTTTGACTGTGTTTTCAGTAGAATCTTCACAGAAGTCATAAATTTCTCGGTAAGATCCATGTTGTAGTCTCGCGAAAATATATATTATTGATACACCTAATATGGCTGTCAGCGGTGCAACGGCGTGCCCGCAACTAATGCAATTAACACTCTGTTCGGAGCCAAGTGTCAACCTAATATCATTGTGATAATATTTATATGCATTAAGTCCTCACGACGTATTGACAGTTTTCATGCTCAACATTTCCTTAGAAGGCTGCTATAAAGGAGATGACACCTTAAGATAGCATTAACAACATTATGATAACTCAAAACAAGTTATTCGAAATAAACAGAATTCTTGCTATCTTTAGGAAAACCGTCTTATAATTTGATTCACTTTCTTTCTATTAAGCGGCGCATAAGTACCGTTAAGATTTGATCAATGAATACATTTTTTGTTAAAGTCTTTTTGCTTCGTCTCTTTACAGAATGAACTAACTAATACTTGGGAAATTTATGATGAAAAGGCTCAGCACAGAACAAAGAACCAAAGTTATTCAATTTTGCTTTGAAAGCCAGCATTCGATTATTCAGATCATATCGAAATTTCTTTCATGTTCGAAATGCTCCTAGCGCTCCAACAATTTACCGATTGATTCAACGTTTAGAACAACAAGAGGCTGTCTGTGATCTTCCGCGTGCTGGAAGACCTCGTGCAATTCGAAATGAAGTGACCATTGCTCGAGTGCAAGCAAGTATTGAGGAAGATCCCGAAACTTCTACCAGGCGACGTTCTCAGTAGTTAGAGATGTCTAGGCGGTCTTTGCAAAGAATTTTACATATGTTACATCTTTCCCCATATAAAATGCAATTGGTTCACGAGTTAAAACCAAATGATGCACAAGAACGCATTCAATATTGTCGCCGTTAACGTTACTTATGCGCCACCCTTTAGAACTTACTTACTTACCTATATTTAAATAAGAGAAATTTCTATCTATAGAAAAGGATTACAATTAATTCTCTGCTTTATTTATTCAGTATGCGCATCAAGTTTTGACAGGGTTTCAAAAATGTTATTTTTTTGAACGTAGTTTTGGTCGTCCCCTTCTATGTTGCCTATCGGGTTCATTGCCGAAAACGTTTTGTGCTGTAGCGTATTGGTCCATCGACACAACATGACCTAACTAACGCAATTGCTGTACTCGTACTTTTACTTTGGTTGTCGTTTCTTCTCTTATTCTTTATTTTACCAAGTAACAAAAAAAAAAAAAAAAAAAAAAAAAAGAAAAAAAAATCCATCGTAAGTTACAGCGTCGAGAAATTCCTGCAAATGACAAGACTTTATTATCAAAATAGGTGTTATCTTATGGCACTGATGTTCTCGGCCCTTTTTGGTCGTCCTAGTCATTCTTCCCTTCCACTATTCTATGTTTGGTGGCCAAATTCAAGTTGAGTGATTCAACATCCAATAACGTAATAATTTACTGTCAATTCCGTGCCATGAACAAGAGTAAAGCCTTTCGCCTTCAGCAAATTTTGGAACTTGACCAATTTTGGTCTAGGTAAATTTTTCTATTTATACAAAATATAACTAAACCAGAAGCTGAAGGAAAAACGTTCATATATAAAGTCATGTGTTCGTTAATTGGGTTCTAGAGCAGTTCAAAGTGGACCTCGATTCACCGGAATCGTCTGACCTCCTTACATTTGGAAATGTAGAGATCTCATAAGTCGCAGATCTATACCTATAATGATCGGTGTCCTCAAAGTCTACATCCCGCAAGGAGTTCTACGCCACGACCAGGCAAGAACAAAATGTTTCTGGGGCCCCTGGTCTCCCGTGCTACCAGAATAGAAGAACCCTCTGGTCAGGGTTTCGCAGACAAAAGCTGCTTCAGTTTTGCTATATCATACCTCGCACGGAACTGGTCGTCCATCGTATACGCCATAAATTTTCAAGGTCCGAGGTGAAAATATCGACACAACAATAAATGTCATGCTCTTCTAGTTCATTTACCATATCTCCCTTCGAAAGACCTCCATGGTAGTATGAGTATACAACAGAAAAGAAAACATTTCCGATATCTCTCGATGGCTTCTTTATGCTCGTTACCAGGGGACTCGTTTTGGCTCAGTGTTAGGCAATGTCACCTCCTACCTTCTTTTTCTATTTCGGAATTAAAATCTCCTAGCATAATTTTAACTTCATGAAAAGGACAACTGTTGTTCCCTTCTTTTAGGAACTCGAAAAATATACCGTCTTCGAGTTGTGTCAACAAATCAGAATGGGAAAACAAATTTCGCACTGATGCTAATTTTCGTTGTACGGTCGCTTGCAGGTTTAAAATGTGTGGCAAGATGTCTGAGGCTCTTATCTGCAATAAACCCGCATATGGATTAAGGCCTTTCTGCATTGCAACTATAATGAGTTTTGAAATAGCACGGGCCGATGTTGAAGACAAACTTTTCGTATTAGGTGCGCAACAAAATTGTCGCTGTTTCTTTCAATACAAATTTAACTTTGTTATAAAAACATGTTCACAAATTTATTCATTGAAATTGAATCTTAAATGGAAACAAATGCAAATCCTTGTGCAAAAATGTGGCCAAAGTTTTTCTTTGAAGACCAAGCTACAGAGCGCGGCGTCGAATTGAGGTTGATGGATTGTTTCGAACACTTTCTTGAACAGCAGTAATATTTTCATCCGATCTTGCAGTACGTTGTGGTCCATGCTTGGCCCAGTCAGCTACAAATCCTCTTTCTTCGAAATCATCCACTACACAACAAATCGTGCGTCTTGTTGGCACGTTGTTTCTCTCAAAAATTTCACGTAACTTTCTCATCGTCACTGTAATCGATGATTGATTTTGATAAAATGTTTTAACGATTAAAACACGTTGATTTATCGAACATTTTTCCATAATAAATTTACTACGTCCCTACTTCACGACTGCCAAATATGAACTGTCACAAGACTAATGTTTACCAAATTGGAGACGAAACAAAGTAGTATACCTTCCCGACGGTTGCCCTGTACTATAAAACTAATTTTTATTCCGATTCCGACAATGGAATCAAAATTGTGTTGAATTTTGTCTCTAAAATTACGAACGACATTATGAATAATTTTGAATTTGATTCTTACACCCGACACGAAATTAGAAACAATTTTGATTCTGATTCAGTTTATGGAACGTTTTGTTTGTATTTCATTTGAAATTTTCAATTCATAAAAACTGACAAAATTTTTGATTATCTGTGATAATTTCTAAGAGCCTGGTATCGTAAATTCTGAAAATAAGTTATTTGAAGCATTTTATTTATTGCTGTTTCTTTTTTCCCTGTCAAATAACGAAGCTAGCATATAATCATATTTTTGTTTCTAGTCACGAATCAAAATAGCTATTTCATTATATCTCGATAAAGAAAAAGGACCAGGGTAGATTTTCAATTTCATTTCAGGTAGAAAAAAACAAATATTGTTTCGAATGTGAATTAGAAACAAAATTCCAATTTACTTTAAATGAGTTTATTATATTAAAACCTACCTGTTTGTAGGATATTCTTTTTACTCATAATCCATTAAAATTCACATTTATCACGTCGCTTCTTCTAGCTCTGATCCTGAAATCTTTTCCATTTAATTTAAAATTTCCTTCTCATTTCACACGGCAACAAAAACTGCTAAACATAAGTCTTCTTAAATAACTCATTAACGTGTGAGTGGTAAATAATAACATTTGATTTAAAAATGTACACCGGCATACAGTGAATTTTTAATGTTTACCTACTCCAAGTTCTAAAGTAAAACAAAACTAACGAAGTAACATGTAATTGACACTTTCTTCCCTCACAAGCTAGAGCAATGCCGACATTCAATCTCTCTTGTCGTTGCCATTCTCACCACGTCTTCGTCCTTCATATCCTTACCCATGGTATACTTGCTGTTACTGCCTGCCCAGTAACCGGAGATGGATACTAACTAACTTCGTGCAATATTTACGTGTTGCTTTGCAACTTTGGCAAGCAACTCGGTCTTGTGCCAGGCGAAAACTTGATAAAACATTAGTACGAGCGAGAATTGTAATAATGGAAAGAAAAAGAAAACAAGAACTAAATAAAACTGAAATTGTTCACTTTAAGTTATTAATAAATAAGGAAGTTTTATTTTCGAAAAAAGTGGATATCGTTCTCCTTCTCTTCTGCATGGTTACAGAAAATATGACTTTGGAAGTCTGACACCGTAGAAGCACTCCAACACTCCAATAAAATAATTGGTTTTACTTGTTGCTTACTGAAACGTGGGTAATTTTGGACAAGGAGCTTAGAAGTTATGTTTCAGATTTTAACAATATTTTACAAATTTCGGAATTACATAATCATTGTGATAGTAAGTGCATATAAAGTTGAATATAGGCAAAGATGTGGGTGCGAGGCAGATTAAATAGGCATTGCTTTAAGGGGAAACTTATGGTAACTTTAAACGCCAAATCGTCTCTGTTAATTATTGTTTGTTAACATAACCTCGTAACATGGAAATTCATCATAAATATCTATCATTCAAAATTATGGACTTATGAATCATCAATTTTAATGAGTGCTCAATTAATGGATCGGCTGTGAAAGCTCGGCTACTCTGCAGTTTATGCGTAATTTCGCAAAAGATAGGCGTGCTTATACTTAAGTCCACCAAAGTATCGTATTTTTAGTATTTTTCAATAACCGTGCCCTCAATTAGAAAGATTACTTAAAAAGTCTATAGTTTGGGATTACTTCTTAAAGTATCCAAGTACAATCCACTTTGTATTAACGAATAAAAGGTAAAAATATTAGAAAAATATTGAAAAATTCCCCTTTTTTGAAGATGAGTTTAATCCTTATATGGCAGAAGTTTCTTATTAGAATCATTTTACTCACCTTTAATATTTATTATCTATAGTATATTATTCATATAATACATGTCAGAAACATCTTCTTTTCATTTATAATTTATCAATTTTTCTGGATTCTTTGAATGAAAAATCGCACTTCTTAAGCCTTTTAAATAGTCAAATCCCGAATTTTAAGTTGTAAAATATCATTCTCTTGTCTGCAAATTACATGACTTATTCAAAACAATTTATTGAATAATGTGCTTACAGCGAAAATTTTGATTATTAAACTGACACAAAGTCTTCAGTGAAGATAGGCAAAGATCTAAGCGAGCCTTTTTACACCAAACGGGGATTTAAGCAGGACGACAGTCTATCGTGCGACCTCTTCAACACACTGTTGAACATGATTATGGGAAAAACGGCAGTTTACACGACTGGTACCATCTTTAATAAAAGCCATATGTTACTCGCATATGCAGATGACATAGACATTATTGGCCGAAAACTGTGAGATGTTACTGCAGCCTTCTCAAGCATCGAGAAGGAAGCAGCGAAAATGGGTCTGGTGGTAAACGAGGACAAAACAATGTTATTGGTTTTACCGAACAAAGAGTTTACTTGTTTGGGACGTTGTGCAAACGTTGACAACTGTAATTTTGAAATGGTGGAAGAATTCATCTATCTCGGTTTCGCTGTAAACAAAACGAATGATATCAGCCTGGAGATAAAGAGGAGAGTATTGCCTGCTAACAGATGTTACTATGGGCTAAGCAAGCGATTCATTGATAAAGCCCTCTCTCGACAAACAAAAATTCGACTATACCAGATGTTGGTTCTACCTGTCTTATTATATAGCGTAGAATTCTGTGTTATGACGCAAGTGGATGAATCAGTACTGGCAGTTTTCGAGAAGAAAATACTTCGGAAAATATATGGACCCATCATCGTTAACGAAGAGTATCGGCGTCGCATAAACAATGAACTGTATGAGCTATAAGCCGACATCAACGTGGTCAAGCGCATTCATATACAGCGATTGCGTTGGCAGGGTCATGTTGTGCGAATGGATCCAAATGCCCGAACACGGAAAGTTTTCGACAACGAACTCGATGGACGGCGCCGAAGAGAGTGACCAAAACTCCGTTGGAAGGACCAGGCTTTTGAAATACTATTGAAGCTTGGTGTGACGAATTGGAGGAGAAGCGCAGAAAATCGATGCGCTTGGCATTATTTTCTACGGGCGGCGTATAATAGATAAGATATGTCTATTCCAGTCGCCGCCTAAGAAGTAGAAGTACCATCCAATAAACACAATTGAACACAATTATGGGGAAACGATTGCTACTATCTTCAATAAAACCCATATGCTATTTGCATATACTGATGTCATAGACGCCATTGGCAGAAAACTGAGAAGTTACTGCAGTCTTCACGAGGTTTGAGGAAGAACCTGAGAAAGGGGCCTGACGTTAAACGACGGAAGGACAAAGTAATTGGTTTCGATTAACAAAGAGTCTACACGATTGAGACTTAGGACTTTTGACAACTTTAAATTAGTGGATGATTTCACCCAAAATTGATGACGACAGATTTTGAATTAAGCCGGCTATTTATTAAATTACCGCTTGGATATCTTAACGTTGGAGTCTGATTGCATATTTACTATCATGTTCCTCATTCCCAGAGGATCAAGCCAGGTAGAATTTGCTATCGCTTGTGCTTCTACAAATTTTGAATTCATCTTCTATTGGTCAAGGAATGAGAAGAGCATAAAATGATGTAATTTTTGCCACACAGTGGAACATGTCTACAAATCTGGGTTATAGAATCATTTCAATTTGATAGGAATGTAGTCATTTTGGTGGATTACATCGTAGAATTGAGGGAACTGGCAATTTATTCAAATACCTCTTGGATATCTTTACCTTGGAATTTGACGCCATATTTACTATCATGTTCCTCATCTCCAAAGGATCAAACCAGTCTGAATTTGCTATCGATTGTGCTGCTATGAAATTTGAATTCCTCTTCTGTTGGTCAATGAATGAGAAGAGCATAAAATGTCGCCCTTTTTGCCATAGTGTGGAACATGTCCACAAATCTGGGTTATAGAACAATTTCAATTTGATAGGAATGTAGTTATTTTGTTGTGTTTAAGCTTCTTACTATAAATCCACATTTGAATGCAGGTATTCTTGTATCATAGACTCTGAAATCGACTATGAAATCGAGTGCATTTCGCTATTATAAATGCGTATCCTTAACACGTGTTAAGGAAACAGGCAGTCAATCTTTAAGGGTTTTGTATTCATTAGTGTCTTCGCATTTTCATAGATTACGTATAACAGCTGGCGGATGGCAAAGCCAATCAATAAAAGGTTATATCCATCACAAAAGTTGGTTAGCAAGAAGAACGTTGCTCTAGACGAGTTAGCAATTTTAATTTTTCTTTAAGTATCTGAGTTCATTTCGATTGTGGAAGACTAGTTAGAGCATACAATTACTTTGCACATGAGTACAAGCGAAGATATAACCATGAAATCTTTCCTAGAGCGACGGTTATATCGATTTTTCTAACAATCATTTCGAGTAGTCGGATAATTGAAAATTCTGATAGAAGCTTCCCAAACTGATGTTCGGAATAGTTGTTAAACCTTAGATTCCATTCAGTGAGTCTGAAAATATAATGCGTTTAAGTTCACTGAATATGAGAATCTCTTCCACGCGCATCTAAAGGATAGTTGGTGGTCACTGGTCTTTATAAATAAAATAAAATGAAAAAAAACCTAATTTCTTTCCATTTTTCCCGTTCATCCGTTTAATTGTACTGTTCAAAACTTTGTCGAGGAGGGTTTGACGAATGGCGTTAGAGTCCGCGCCATTCTGTTGCACCTAAAGACTGTCATTGTTTTTATCTTTAATAACATTTCAAAAAAGGTTTGTAATCATTGTTCCGTAGCGGTATTCACCATTAATAGAATGCTCTCTCTAAAAACATTTACGAAAAATGGTTCTATGAGGGAACTTTTCCATATAAAACCTTCACTCTTATCGCGACTCATACGCTGATTTTCCATTTCTAGGAAAATGCAAATTCGTTCGTTAACATTGGCAACGTATAAATCTAATAGATACTTCTATTTCTCTCATCTATTGTAAGAATAACGAAATATCGTATGTCCAATACCAAAAAATATGAATTTGAGGTTGCCTTGTAAAATTGTTTTATCGTCTTTTAATGGCAAAATTTTCATAATCTCTTAAATGATTG
>JAHXMU010034218.1:0-11226 GCA_019455685.1 Philornis downsi | reverse complement strand
GTTTTGCTCACTGTTTTATTCGATTACCATGGCGTAGTGCATCAGGAGTTCTTACCACAAGGTCGTACGGTAAATAAGGAGTATTGCCCTGAAGTTATGCACCGTTTGCGTGAAGCAATACGAAAAAAACGCCCGGAATTGTGGAAAAAAATCATGGGTTTTGCATCATGATAATGCACCTGCTCACTCATCTTTGGTTGTGAGGTATTATTTGGTCAAAAACAACACTGTTTTCATACCTCAACCACTGTATTCACCAGATTTGGACCCCCGCGACTTTTTCCTGTTCCGAAGATTGAAGATTGATTGAAGATGGAGGAGATAAAACCCGAATCGCTGAGAGAGCTCAAAGACATACCAAAAAGTGCATATCAGAACTGCTTCGAGGATTTGAAAAAACGCTGGCAAAAGTGTATTATATCTGAGGGGGACTACTTTGAAGGGGACAAAATAGAAATTGATGAATAAATAAATATTTTTTGAGAAAAATGAAAATTCACCTTAGTTTTTGAACACACCTCGCATTATGAAAACTATTCCGGTTCTTAATAGTAACAGTTGTGCTGTCGAAGCAGAATGAAATATGTAGGAATTAGGGTTGGGCTTTTTCGAGCAAATGCTCGGAAATTGTCATATGGAAGGTCTTGTGTTCCACTGTTACTGTCCAAAATTAACAGAATATTGTCTTTAATTATATTTTCTAAGAAGTCCGAGGCTCAGTTTCCTAATTCATCGGCATTTATTCTGAAATCAGTTTCTTGCGGTCAATCTTGTTCGCTCCATCTTTTCAACACATATTTTTTATGATTTAATCCATTGGTGACAATAATTTAATACATTGTCAGACGCAATCTTCAAGTAAACATATTTGGCCACATTTTTAAGTATATTTTGGAATTTTTAGCACATTACCAATGATGGTTTAAGCCTCAAATACCATACCTTTGCACCGCCTATATAGAAAAGTCCCAGCTCTTGAAAACCATATTTTGCAAGTGAATGAAAAAAAAAACAATAATATTGAAGCAATTTGGGTATAACACATTTACAAATGCATTTTTTATTAGAAATATGGGGAAATACAGATATACAACAGTATTTGTATTTGCTTAATTTTTAAGGATTCTATATGAATTAGTGCTGTTTTGAAATTATTAAAAAAAAAAACAATATAACGTATTACTTCGTACTTTGAAAAGAGCATTGATATTTCATTAAAAAAATTAGATTATAGGAAGCAGTTATATTTTATTGACAAAATATCATAAGGGAATGACTGTATTTAACCAGAAACGTTTGTAAATTTTGCGAAAACTCCACTTCTTTCTGTAAATTTTTAATTTTTCTACTATAAGTTAGACCAAGTTTGATAACTTATTTTCGCGGTGGAAACTCGTACTTAGGGCATATGTCGGTATTGTAATATACAGATTATATTGACGTGTATCGTTTTGGAATAGTTTTGAAATTCAATGAAGAAATCGTAAAGCAGTTGAAGTGCTTATTAAGATGAAGGTGATGTTAGCACTTCTCTTATAATGCCAACTAAATAATATGGCATACCATAAATGTCGGTCAATATGTCCCGTGACTTTCGATAAAATTGTTTGCCAAGATCTTCAAAGTGTCTTTATCAGGATCTTTAATTTCCACCATGTCCTTTTAGTTTGATTCAAAACTTTGCCCTATAGCATTATTTTGAGACCTGCATGTAGATAACAGTCACTGGGGTCAGGTATGGAAAATACGATTGTCGGGGCAGCAATTCGAACTTCAATTTACTAGTTTTGTCATTGTTTTTCCACTATTTTGCGGATGTCCTTTAAACAATCCAAAATATCATATGCTATTCACAGTTCTTCTTTTGTTTTTGAAGATAATGAAAATACTATGCTCGCCCCAAAATAAAGAGGTCATAACATCTCTCCCGGTTTTCAGTTTTTTGTTCGATTTTCAACAGAAGTATTAGGGCCCGATTATGGCTTACAACACTTAGATGTTGTGTTGTTTCGGCTACAACACAACATTAATTTTTTTAGCGATTATGGTTTACAACATCTAAATGTTGTGTATGTTCCACTGTTGAATTTCAATAGTAGTAAATTTTTCCATAAAATGACAACGGTGCACCGTTGTTTCACCACACCACGTGGTGAAAATACAGTAGAATTCCAATTATCCGAACTCCGATCAACCGAATCGCTGATTATCCGAATCGCTTTTGTCTTGTGTAAAACAGCTTACTTTGACCGAGACGTATAGGAAACACTGAATTTTTTTTTATGTATGTACATATTTGTACCTAAATGTTGTAACTAAATGCATACAATGCCAAAAATAAGCTCTTTTACTTTAAAATCCCCTTTTTTCAGAAAAAATCCAATTATCCGAATTTTTGATTATCCGAATGTGGTCCGGTCCCAATTGATTCGGATAATTGGAGTTCTACTGTAAAATAAAATAAAAAAAAAACTACAATATACATATACATTCAAACAATTTGTTTGATATTTGTGAAAAATTGAGAAGTTATAAAATTTAAAGTGGGTATTAGCGCCGAATTATATCTTATTGATGAAGATGATAACCAGTCTTCTGGTTATCCTCCTCACATGGCTTGGATAATGAAAAGAATTCGGGATGATTCCATCCCATTGGAACTGTCTAACGCTCAGTAAGTAGAATAGTAAGAAATCGGGAAATTTAATTGCAATGTGTTTATGTATGTATTTACATTTTAGTTTTATCAAAATGTTCCGCATAAACAAAGATTGCTTTTCCTTTTTGCTGAATGAGCTCCAACATTTTTTAAAACTTCTAATTCGGTGCTCTGGAATTCCACTAATTATAAAACTGTGCTGTGCCCTACGATTCTTCGCTGATGGCAGCTATCAAAGAAGTGGAGTGTCCCAGCCAACTGTAAGCTGCACTTTAAGTGATGTGTTAAAATTTTTTGAAAAAAAAAATTGCAAAAAGTGGATAGATGCTCGAATGAATGAAGAAGAGAAAAATATTAACGAAACGTCATTTTTAAATACTTGGATATTAGGTAAGAAAGGGAATTGTTACAATCTTTCTATATGTAATTAAATGTGTGTTTGCATCATAGGAGACGCCGGGTATCCATCGGAGCCGTTGATACCACCATTTCGAATTGCTGAAGAGGGAGCTCCGGAGTCGTTTCAACACTATTCACGCAAAACATCGTTGAAAGGACAATTGGCATTCTTAAAAGCAAAATATAAAAAATGTATATACTTACAATTTGTTTTCCATTTTGAACTTGTCGCGGCAACAAGCTGTTGTTAGTTTTTGCCTGCTGTGACAACACATAAAAACAACTGTTTTGAACGATAATCACCACAAAGAACATACACAACACTAAACTACAACACTACAGATAAGTGTTGTAAACGCTAATCCCAATTTGAGATTAACAACACTAAATTAACAACTGTTGTAAACCATAATCGGGCCCTAATATTTTGGCTAACTCTTGTTTCGGCCATTGCCATCTACCACATGAAAACTTATTTGTTGCGTTTAAACTGTTCCACTTACCAAATGCGGTGGCCACATTATACGCTGCCATTTGATGTCTTTGCGATCAGTACTATCTGCTCCAGATTCACTTTTCGATTATCGATTAAAATTTTTTTTTTAGAGTTTTCTGATTGGTGTAATCGCTTGAACGGAATTTTTCACACCAAAAAAAAAATTAATCAACATCTACATATATTATTGCGTACTAAAAACCAAAAGCGATGTAACACAAACGCAGCTCATCGAAACGGAATAAAAATTTGGACAGGCGCCAATTTTAAGTTGTCACTTTCTAAAAAGAGGCGCCACCTGTGCTAATACTGGAGTTTATTAACCGATGTGCTATTTTTCTGTCTCCATTCGCGTATGTCTACTTATCAAAGACTTCTACCTAGTTTGTACTTTAGTTTTATTGTTTGTTTTAGTTTTCGGTTTTGGAAACACCAATGAACGTGGTCGAAAATTACCTCAAAAGGGCCACGGCTGCAATCATCCAGAAGCGGACACTGTATTTTGTACATAATGGCAAGGTCCAAGCAATACATATATAATGAATCAAAAATGAAATCGAAATCATAGTTCTATATGTGTTTTATTTAACTTTACTTTTGAAACAGAAAACTGGAAAAAATGAACCGTGTATATATCGTATATACATATAAATAATAAGCCAAAAGTTAATAAATAAGTGAATATCGCGACTGCCAAGGGAATTATAATTGATAATAATTATATGGGATTGTTAAGTTTATATTATTTCGAAACACAGGTTGTAGTATTTGAAGCCTTTGATTTGATTTACAATACCAATAACGAAAGTATTTATATATTAACTTCCACTTGAAATAGTCGGTGTTTAAGAAATCAACAAGTTTATTATTTTCATGATGAAAGGAAACAGCCAATACTAATTTAACTTTTTTGTTGACGTGTTTTTTCGCGGCTCGGCTGCTTACCTTTACCTGGCTACAGCTACATTTAAGCGATTGATTTTTTTTTTTTTTTTTTTGATATAATTTATGTTTTCGAAACTGATAGATCGGCAACGGTATGTCTGTCGTGTCATATTTCATATTTGATGCATTAATTAGTTATAAATAAGGTGCCGTTTTAATTTTTTATCCAAACTTATTTTTTGAAAATTGAACTTCAACTACTCATATAAAGTTGTCCCATTCAAAGTGAAACCTTTATTCGAGTGTATTGAATTCTAAATTTTGTGTTTGTGGTGATGACAGAATTGCTAGAAGATATGATGACAATGACAATGATGATGACATTTTGTAAATCGAATGCTTAACATTTGTGTTGCAAATGTTTCCACAAATTATGCTCGATGAATGATGACTGTCTGCTCTGGGTCCATCTGTTGTGTTCGCTGGCTTCACGTTGAATTTCTAACCAAACTGAATGTCTTTTATTTAGAGCGTAGAGAATTTTGTATACACGTTAGTTACTTCTTTATTGAGATCATCATCAACATTGACAGATGATGATGTGAATGCTGGATTCGTATCGATATCTGAACGTGAACTTGTTTAATATATTTTTGCCATTATTGACATACAAACTGCCCTTATATGTACAATCGGCACTAACACATTCAGACGATTGGACGCATACGCGCTTGTCAGTGCCTCAAATGTGAGTACGTGAGAATGTGCGCAAATCTTGTCTTGGATCACCCGCTTACTTGGTCTGGGCCGCTTCCATCCACTCATCCATCCAAATGCTGTAATGTGGTGGTAACGATTTTGTTGAGTTTATCGCTTCGCAAAGCAAAAGCGAAAAAGTCGTGGGTAAAAGCTGTTTGAAACATTCGACCATATGCGAGAGTTGGCTTTTTCTGCTGCTCCGAACTTGTCAGACTGTTCCACACTTTTCTAATTTCTTCTCCAATCGTTTTGTATTCCGGTCGCCTCCCCTTAAAGAAGGATGAGTCAGTGTATTTTAGCCGGGAGCAAGTGTCATTTCTGTGGAGTGTTGTTGCTTTCACTCTCCGCAGTTGCCCGCCGCCGTTTATCACTCGGGTGGGTGTTGTGTTTTAATGTAATCAATGTGTTGACCGGTGTCTTTTATGATTATTCGGCCATTTCAGAGATCTGCGATCTGTGGTTTCCCAGTAATCAATCGCAGCAGCTCAGTTCTCTGCCACCGACACCCACTCGCTCTAGGTGTTTGCTGAATCTTTTTGTTATTTCATCCGATCGATTGATAACTTTAAAAATAGAATTTCTTTTAGAAACTTGTGGACACATGTTGTTGTGAAAACCGCTGACAGCACTAAAACGGAACACATTTCCCTTTGTATAGTTCGTTTGCTCAGAACTAAAATATTATTAAAGTATTTAATTAGAATATTCTTTTGTTTTCAAAACTAATCAGTTGATAAAATCTAAATTAGAAAAAATCAATACGCTCCTCAACTCGTTCCCTTCTTTAATTTATAGGTTACTAGCCGACCCGGCAAACGTTGCTTTGCCTTCAAATTTTAGCAGGAGCAGAAATAATTTCTTTTTAATTTGTGGTTTGTATAGGAAGTACCACTCCCCATTGTCCAATCCCGCCCATATTTGTAGCAGCACTTAGGATATGTACACCAAACCGATGTACCAAATTTTGTTCAAATACCGTAAACAGGAGCAGAAATATTGGATATTTAATTTATGGTTTGTATGGGAGGTACCACGCCCCTTTGTCCAATTGGACCGAATTGTAAATCTAAACCATCCCGGGCACCACCCAGACGCATATACAAAAATTTATGCAAAGCGGTCCAGCCGTTTAGGAGGAGTTCAATGACAACACCCGTACAGTAGAATTATATATATAAAGATTGAAATGTTCAAACATACATACATTTTGAATTTGAGTAAAATCGGAGGGAAAAAATTTATTTTCGAAACGCCGCCTACTGGATTTAAACATATACAAAATGTTAAAATGATGAAACATACATACATTTTTAATTTAAGTAAAATCGGACCATAAATATAAATTTTCGAAATAAGTCCACCTCAGCGCCACCTACCGGGTTCATTTATACACAAACGAATTTCTCATGATCAAAGAAACACACATTCTGAATTTCAGTTAAATTGGTTCATTAATATAAATTTTTGAAATAAGTCTACCCCAGCGCCACCTACCGGCCCCAAACTTCATTAAAACCTAATCGGGCACCAACCGACCCTATGGTGTGAATATGGCTGCTGTAGCTGTAATCGTTAAGATCTGATGGTCGGACAAACATATGCACGAACGTTTTTATATATTAAGATTTATAGGTTATATATTATGTGGAATAGTAATGAATATTAATGATAATGAATAATAATAGTAGAATATTAATGTGCAGCAGTATTTTTGGTGCAATTACAAAAGTTTCGAAAAAACTACATTCAAATTGTGAGCATCGAAATTGAGCATATCAAAAAATTAGAATTTAATATTTTGTACCAAAAAAAATTGGGTTCAAATGAATGTTTACCAATTGTAATCGTTGTAATGAAATTACAACAGGTACGTAAAAAAATAATGACACCATTGAAACCAGCGTATGTTAATTAGCACTATTCACAGAATATTTTCGACATCATGACCCGAAACGTAATCATAAGTAGTTCGGAATAGAATTGTTTTGAAAAGAATAGAATTTGTTTGATGTTCCACACTTCAAAAAAAAAAAAAATTTTTATGGTAACAATTTTAGTTGAAGATATTTTCGGATCATTTGGTTTGTTAATCGTCAAAAGTTGTAGCCAGAAAATACACACGTGATTGTTGAGGAAAAAAATGCATCCACTCTGTGTCACTGTTTGGTGCGGAATTTTAGATGGATGGTCAGCTGATGATGCTTACATTGCAATACATAGGCGAAGCGTGGTTCCAACAAGGTGGTACTGCGTTACCCATAGATAGAGAAACGAATTAATTAATACATGGAATTGTCCGTTTATGACGTGGATAAGAAAATAAGCCCTGTATAAATGAAATTCAGACACACTTGTGTCGAATGTTCTTGGGGAATGTTGAAACACTTCAAGTGCAAAATATCTTTTAAAATGAAGTTGACTGATCCGTTTGAAATGTCATCATTATCAGTAAGCTCCCTATTGTTAACCGTCGGTTATTGAGCACGAAATCTCGGATTTGTTGTTTAAAGCTTCATAAGTGATCCGTCATCTCAATTGGAGTCAAGACAATATACGTAACAAATTTTTTGGTCAGGTTATATTCTATAATCTTTTTTTTTTCTTGGAATGAAGAGGACGTACAAAATGAGGCTAGGAATTGTCATTTTTGACAACTCTAGCTCAAAATCCCTTGCGCAATATACTAATTTTAAATAGGAATTTTATAATATTTTAAAAAAAGGATAAACGGGATTCTTTGAAATTTGAAATATCTTATTCGTACACCCTACGAAAATAATCCTTTTTAATCACATTGAAAATATGAAATTTTGTTCCACGTCCTTTAGAAGAAAATTTGATTGAATTTTAGCTTTGTTATTGCTTGAAAAGATTGTTTCAAATCTAAATTTATAGGTTTTTATTAGTTGATGAAGAGTTTTGCTGCACAACATGCCAGAAATGAAGCAAGCACATTATTTTTCCAATGGATGACTTTAATAGTCTGTGTTTCGTGCTATTTAAGTGCGGCCGGGTTACCCTAGATGGCGTTAAAAAAATAAGATTTCGCACTCAAAAAATGATCAGACAGTTTTGTGATTGCTTGACTCAGCTTTCGTCGATAAAGACGAAAACGCAAGACGCAAGCCAGGGGGCAAAAATATAAATAATAGACTTTTGGTTCCGCCGACTCCGTATTACTCTTTGGAAAGTCAATTGTAGGAAATGTCTTTAGAATAATGGGAATCGTTAAGTCAGACCGTCATGTAAATACTGTTTCGAACGCTTAGGGGCTGAACAATGTATAAAAGCCGTTTGGAACGTTTTGAATAATACTGGATGCAAAAGAAGTTCGATATATTGGGGTGCCACACGAATGGACTCATGGATCGAATTTCCATCTGAATCGCAACAAAATCGAACCATTTTGGGTGAGACTGGTGACTGGTGAAGTGCATCACTTATAATAACGTCAAGCGAGTCGCGTTCCGGGAAAGTTTTGTTCTGTGTTTGGTGATATTAATCAGGGTATCATTTACTAGGAGCTGCTGCTTCTCTACGACCAAACTCTTAATTCGGACTGATACTGTCAATAAGTGGATCGTTCAAAATATGCAGTCGCCCAGAAGCAACCAGCCATGCCCAATATAAGAAAAATAGATCGTAACCACTGATTTTGCTGGCAAAAACTTCGTCTCAAGAGGAACCTATGAAAATTAAATGGGGTTCTATGAGAGAGGCATAATTCAATTATCTAGAAAATGGTAACAGGTTCTCGAATGAAAAAACCTTTCAGTATCATGCAAAAATAATGGATTTATTTTTATTACACCCTATATTAAGAATATTATTATACGACATTAAGATTAAATTGTAAAAGTAAAGGTTTAAAATTGTTATAGAATTTTTTAACGAAATGGAAATTTTGTAAGGTTTGTCAACTACGAATTATTTGCGTTTCCGGTGCCTTTTTTTACATAATCTTTTAAATATCCTAATTTTTATCGTTATACAGGGTGTCCGTCAGGAAGGTATACTACTTTGTTTTGCCGCCATTTTGGTAAACATTAGTCTTGACAGTTCATATTTGGCAGTCGTGAAGTAGAGACGTGGCAAATTTATTATGAAAAAATATTCGAAAAACCAACGTGTTTTAATCGTTAAAACATTCATCAAAATCAATCATGAGATGTGACGATGAGAAAGTTACGTGAAATTATTAATTGAAATTACGTGAAAAAAAGCAAAGTTTATGCAAACAAACCAGAAACGCTTGAGCAACTTAAACAAAACATTCGTTATTAAATTAATGAAATAACGCGTAAAATGTGTGAGAATGTAATGAAAAATGTGCTAAAAAGGGCTCGCATTTGTGAGGATAACAGAGGCGGACATTTATCTGATATTGTATTCCATACATAATTGCCGACAATAAACAAAACATTTATCAATATAAGATCCATTCTCTTTCATTTAATAAAAAATTATAAACAAACAGTAGTATGTATACCTTCCCGACGGACACCCTGTGTTAAAATTAATTAAATACTGAAGCCATAAGTTTACAGCTGAGGTGAAGATTTTCTATTGTGGAAATTGTTTATGACAGCTAAAAGCAAATTTGGAGAAAATTATTTCTTATATTACCACTTATTCATCTGGCTGACGGCTATAAAATAATCTGTAAAAAGGAAATGGTGCTAGGATTACCATTCTGCCATTTTATGTTTCTATTCAGCAAACAGTTAGGCACATTAATCTAACCCTTTATTGATTACATTTCGTATTAAGGCATTTTTAATTGTATTTTTATTTGCAGATTTGCCACTTATATATCTACCAAGATAATGGCAGAATACTCTCTTGCTTGAGGTAAGTTCCAAAACTAATCCATACTTCATATCTCCTTCCGCAGCACATGAAAATTTTCGACAAATTGTGTAGCTAACTAGCTCATTTTCGAACGTACATGACCGGCGTCCGAAATGGTGGCAGAAGAATGTGCAGTTTGTGTGGTGGATTCTTCACATGTTTCTAAATTTAGATTTCATTCATGGCAGTGGAAAATGTGCTACTCGTATGCCGAGCGTTTGTGTGCTCCTACGGTGGATTTTTCTCACACTAAATACGAATTGCATTTGACGCCTTGTCCGTGTCGCCCTGCTCAAGGTTCTAATTTGGCAATTTCATTCAGCGTTTGTTGTTTACTTCTTTGGCCAATTATTCAGCCACTGTGCGCTAGCTCATGTGGTCCGACAATCGCCTATTCACACACTTAAACTCATGATGATTATGACAGTGTTTGAATTTAGCTTTGCGATTCGCGATATCGTTACCTTTAGTCCCCGTATTTCGCCCCTGTCCATTTGCATATTTTTAGCTAGAGTATTGTGAATTTTGGCTAAAAATAATAATAGAAATATTTTATTATTCACTTATTTCTGAAACTTGTGGTTGTTGTTGCCAGAGTTGACGCCGCTATTTGTGAATATAAGCGTTTTTATTATTTTTTAATCATAATCTCATAATATTATAAACATGATTCGAAAATTCATCGAACGATTTAAAAATAATTTCCTTATTTTCACACTACATAGCAGTCTATGTCTGCAATAGTTTATTGTTCAATATGAACGCTCATGTAAGGTACTGTTTGTGTGTGGAGGCCGTGAGCGAAAACGCGTGTGAAATGCACTACATTTTCACCACAAAATAGTGCCGGATTTTTTCTTGTCACCGCTAGGCTATTTCATGATAAGTTAAACAACAGGTCATACGAGGTGTGTTCAAAAAATATGGCGAACTTTCAAATTTCGTTGGCTACGTGCATTCGACTTTCGATTATTATTTTTTTTTTTTTTTTGTGTTGGTACACTCGTCTCGATGATATGTTGATGGTTTTATTCATATAGCATGTATAGTTTGTTTGTGAGAGGCATAAATAAAACAAGTGTTTTTAGGCATGAAGCGTGTGGCAACGAAGTTCGTTCCAAAATTGCTACATTTTGACCAAAAACAACGTCGCATTAGCATCGCTCTGGGGTTGACG